>VKON01000311.1:713370-740745 GCA_009741485.1 Malurus cyaneus samueli | reverse complement strand
CTTTTTTACATTGCAGGAAAAAACATAATTTCTCACTGTATTGGAACTACATTTTATATGCTAAAGGTATTGGATATGGTACAGTTGCTGCTGAATTCTTTGCATCTATATGCTGGTGATTTAGGTGTTAGCAACTAACAAGGAAAAACGACGTGAATTTAGAATCTTGAAAAATTACTAAAACTTCCCTTCTTTCCCAGGGAAAAAACATGTTTTAATTTTAAGAGCTGCCATCTTTATCTGAAATTCCTCACAAAACATGTGTCTCTGCCTTTTTAATTATTAAATGTCTTCCTGTCTACATTACTCCAAAAGTATCCAATTATTTCATTAAGATAACCCAGCCTCACAGCTTCATGGTATCTACACACTATTAATTTTGTGCCAGAAATAACAGACAATCTTGATATCAGAAATAATCCTTTAAGAATTCATAGACATTCATGTATTAAGTTTCTGTCTATATTGCATTAATTTCCCCTTCTGTGCACTCATTTTCCAATCTCTTATTAAGATTAGTACAGTAAAATAATGAGTGAACTGCTACCACAAATTTCTACCAATGGGTTTTTAACACGTTCCAAATTTGTAGCATAATTACTATCATTTCTCTTTAAAGAGAGTAGATACCTAACCAAGCCCTAGTAGATGAGGATACCCAGAGGCATAAATTTCAATTTAACACCTCTCATTAACTTTCAAGTTCCTAATAATGACGGATATGTTCCAGTGAAATGTAGAGAACTTTACAGCTGCTTCACTGCTGTTATTACTAATTGGATACACATAACTAAGATCTCAATTAAGTAAAATTCCTAATCCTGTATTTAAATCCTCTCAATTTAAGCATGCTCTTAATTTTGAGGAAATGTTTTGCTCCATTGATTCCTAATGACCTAATTAAAACAGTATGATTTTATCCCCATCATTAGAGGTTATTTTGTTTATACAATTAAATTCCTCATGATTTTTTTGCACGGGACATAACAGCATTTATAGGATGATAATGTTTTTCCTCTTGCTAGGTAGCACAAAGTGAGAACGTCCTTGGATATTTTGTTGATGTGGAAAGAATACCCAACAGTTGCAGCAACTCACCAAATCGCATCTCTCTCAATGACAGAAAAATTCTTGTAAATCTCTCCATGGCTTACTATAGAGTTAATATTTCTGCCTATAATGAAGTGGGAGAATCTCCACAAGCCATCTACATTGTCCCAGAATTCTCTGGAGCAGGTATTCATCTTATCATTTTTTCACTTGAGTGGATGACCTGTCTCTAAGGCTACCTGTTGACACACTATGGTAAAATACTCTTGAGTATTTATTAGGCAGATATTTTTACATACTGGGAATCAGAATTATTTCTGAAGAAGATACTATGGTAGAAGTCAACAGACTAGCAATTGAATATTCAGTTTAGCAGTTCTTGTTTTCTCAAGTTAGAGATTGTACCATGTCTGGATCTGCTTAGGAAAGTGGTTTATGGACTGTCCTCAACATCAAGTAGTTGCCAATGGTTTAAAAAAGTTCACAGAACTATTCAGCTAAGTAACTATTAAGAGACCTGCTACTATTCTTTATTCCAGTATTACTCTAACATAGAAGGAACAGATAAGATGTACATGTCACATTCTAATGTTATCTTTTCTGACACCTAAATACACAGTATTTTCATTAAAAAAATAAAACTAACATAGTTTTCCTTATAATATAAACTATTTTCATTTGTTATAGTCCTGGAATATATACGTTGCAATATAAGAACGTCGCTTAAAGATTTTTTAAAATTAAGCGACAGCATTCAGTGCAAATACCCTTGTTGATCTTCAGACAGCTGCAAATGATTACTTATCCAGAATTTTCTAAGGCTCCTCTCATTCTTTTCTCCTTTGCCTTGCAAAGAGGTGGCAACTTCATTTTGCCCTTATATTTCAGTCCCTTAGCTCTCTTCCAATGAAATATAGTCTACCACTTCAAACAACCATTTGACTGACAAATTCATTGCCTACTGAACCTCTCTCTGAGCCTGTTTTTCATAGCTCTCTCCAGACACCTGTTTCCATCCGACTGTACTTCAGTGCAGCTTCTCTGTATCAATCATGAATTACTGACAAGACCCTTGCATTAAAAGTGCCATCACAAGATAAATTCCTTCTCAGTATACACAACTTTTCCTCAGCTAGAGCAGTTATTTTCTTTATGGAATCACGGATTCAACTAGTTTGGGAAAGACCTCTGAGATCAAGTCCAACCTATCAACTAATAACACCTTATTGACTAAACCATGGTACTAAAGTGACACTTCCAGTCTTTTCCAAAACATCTCCAGGGACGGTGACTCCATCACCTCCCTGGACAGTCCATTCCAATGCCCAACCACTCTTTCTGTGAAGAAATTCTTCCTGATGGTACGGTTTGTGTCTCTTGTCCTATTGCTGATTGCCTGGGAGAACAGACCAACCTCCACCTGGTTACACCCTCCTTTCAGGTATTTGTAGAGAGTGATAAGGTCTCCCCTGGGCCTCCTCTTCTCCTGGCGAAACAACCTCAGCCCTGTCAGACAGCCCCAGCTCCTTCAGGCAACCACAGGACCCTCAGAATTAATGTGTTTTTGTTGTATTGTTTTCCAGACAGGAGATAAGATGGAGAACATTTATGTCTGACACAAGGTCCACTTCTTACCTCAAAACGGCAGGTTGTTCTTCTCCCTCCTTAGTGTCAGTCAGAAAGTCTTTCCTAGTTTGATAGTCCGTCTTTTAAAATGTCAAAATCTTCAAGATCCTTTCAGAAAATGCAAAATATTTTAAGTATAGAATTACCTAGGTATGATCCATCATTAGCCCCTTCTCGTCCTCCCCTGCCCAGGCAAGCACTGTGTCACAGTTGCTATATGTAGCAGTCACTGGTGGCTCACAGGAGGCTATGTAGCAGCACCAGAGTCCTTCTTTCTGAGGCTTGGAAAAACCATTTAATCAGAAATAAGGAAAAGTCATGAACAGCGATCAACTTTGTAGCCCCCAGAACCATTGCAAAGTAGTAAATGCTAAGTTTTCTATATTGAAATGCAAGTGCATACCTTACTATGATAAATAAGTCAATCCCATTGAAAACTATTTAATGAATAATGAATAATCTCCAAAAACAGAGCAAAAGGAAGAACAATGGGGAAGAAAACTGCTTTCCTGTTTATTGACCTTTAATTGTGTATTTGTTCACAGACTTACCTGGTCAAATCCATGTCAAAAGCCATGGAAGTATTGCAGTTGTCACATGGACTCCAGAATACAATCCAAAATGTTTTGTGGTTGACTGGGGCAGTGGGAAAGAGGATATGCACATGAAAATAGTAACTACAACTACTGGAAATTTCACATTAGGTAACAGCAACCATCACACCTCTTATGGAGGCAACCTTTCATTTCTTGGTTATTTTCGGCTGGGTAGAGTAGGATTTTTGCTGTGTTTTTAGATCTGAAAATCCATCTAGGTAAGTTCATCTCTTAATATTTGTCAAATACTACATCATCATCTAATGCTTAGTAACATTGACCAACACTGTTGGTCAAGACATGCAGCTACGCTACTGGTAAATTCCAAGCAGACTTATACATTGCTGGCTTTAAAAAACAAAACAAAAAAAAAAAACAAAAAAAAAAAAAACTATTATCTTGTACCTAGATAAGCTTACCTTTCAATGTAAACTACTCTGTTTTAGACTCTCTAAGATTACTTTTCTTTTTTTATCCCAATCCCTATACTTGTCAAAGCCTAATTTCTCCACTCCGGTGTTCTGCTTACCAAGCTAGTCGTGGTGGGCTTCCATCAGGGATTGCTTTATGGAACAGACATTGAAAATCTTAATGATGTGTAGGTGTCTCTTGCAAAGACCATTCAGGAGTGGCTTTTATGTATAATAGAGAACATTTAGCCTCAGAGGTCTACAGAGTCTCCTAGAGAGTTTACTGTTAACCTTGGTCCTTCTGCAACATCTGCAGTGCCATATTACATCTAGGTTTTTTTTGCTTGGGCTTTTGTATTCTAGATGAGTGGGAAATTCCTATCTCTGAAATAAGGTAACTACAGCCTTTATATTTCCCAATTTCTCCTTCAGCACCTAAAGCCTCCCATATGGAAACTATAAACTATAAAGTTTGTCATCTTTTAAAAGAAAATTCATGTTATGTGCTGTTCTGGTTTTAAAATAGTTTGCATTAAGCATCTAGAGACATTGAAGAAGGATGTATGTGTTTTATACTCCGTGTAAAGCACTGTGAACTTACACTATGCTTTGAGTCTTAGAATGCAAGAACTGTACAAAAAAGCTATGAAGTTGTTGTCTTTCCTCTCCTTCTTCATAACTTTTCAGTAAAGCCTGACATACCTTTATTTGTTTTCCAGACAATTTTCAGCCATATAAGTTGTACAAAATAATGGTACACGCATCTGATATGTGTCAGTGTGAAAGTTTCATAAGACACGAAAAGACTTTTGGAATGACCCACTTTTACTCCGTTGAAGGAGGTATTTCTCCCCTTTGTATAATCTCACCCTTTATATTTCTTCTTGTTTCCTATCTGCAGCAATAAAAGAAAGGCTACACAAAATTTCTGTTCCAGGTGACTGAACAGCATTCTCCAGTTAGCATTGCCTTTGGTCTTAGCGGTTATGTCCTGGCAGTGAATGACCTGAATTTTGCTCCTTACTGACAAGTCCTCAGGACTATTTTTAATACATGTGACATTACCAAAAATAACAGAAAGAGGGTCTCAGGCCCATGTGGCTCAAATTTAACTGAGGACAGATTTTCCAGTCCCAATTTCATAGTGTCTTACATTGCAAGCTGAAAGAGTATGGCTGTTACTATTGGAGTAAAATATTCATAATGAGACAGTCACAATTTGTACATACTTTGGCATTGTTTAAGGTGAGAGGGTTTTGCTCTATGAATCTCTCCTTTATTTTTCACCCTTTACATTGTGTTTATGGCAGCTAGAATCTGACAAGGAACTCTCTTGGAAGCAGCTAGTTTCAATCTTGTACATCTATGTCACAAGCATTAATGCAGAACTCAAATATCGAGGTTTCTTTAAGTTCCTAGGACAGGTCCTGCTAATGTGACAATTCTGAATATCACAAAGCATTCTGCACTTGTGAAGTGGACTGAAATAGCTGCAGAAGACCGTTTGGGCTTTCTCCAAGGATACAGGGTCAGTTACACAGATTCATCAAGGAAAAGGTCTCCAGGTAAGTCACCTCTGCCAGAACAAAGCAGCAGCTCAGAGCCATGAAAGAAAAGCTTCATTCAGACCACTAAGTGCACCCTACTGAGTTATTTATGATTTCTGTGTAAATTGAGTGCTCTGCTCTCAAAGGTCAGCTCCTGGTTACACTATTAATGCTGTAGATGCTCCCATCAACGCTTAGAATTTTTTAGATATAATCTCAAATTAAATATTGCTCTTTCCTTAAAAATTACATTTCTAATTCTCCAGAATAATTCTCTAGTAACACTTAAGGAAGATATACACTTGCAATATTTCTGAATTATGAAGATTTCAAGCACAACACTTTTATGTTTCATTGCAACTCATCCCATCTTGAGTCTGAGCCTTTCCGTAGGACTTCATACATTGTGTATTTCATTTTTCAACTCAATTAGCAGTTTGCATGTCTTACCTATGTTTACAAAGACACCATTATAAATTTACTTTTGGAAACATTTTGTTAAATTATTTATGTCTATTTTTGCACTTGATGACTCTAAAAGTATTTTCAACCTTAACAAACTACAAATTATGAAAATTCTACATGCATTGGAATAAATGATTGGTTGTGAATTGAAATCATTTGAGTTTTCACTTTTAAAAAAATCCCCATACTTCTTCCGATAAACATTTTCTTTCTGGTCTGTACTGGCAAGTCTCATTGCTATAGGTAATAACAGATTAACTTTGTACGTACTGACTTCCAAATAAAATTGAAGGGAAGGCAAATAGCACCTAAGGCATGACAAAGGGAGACAGCAAGAGTTCTATAATTCACGTTGACCCATGCCTTTACAGAACCAGAAAAAAAATCTTCTGGGGATTATATTCCACCTCAAACACCTATCTGAAAGAGGAGGCAGAATAGGAGCCTCCACGACTGAAATTAATTTCTCTTTTTTTTCCTCTATCTTAACCAGTCAATACAGCAGTGACATGACAGACTGTAGCCCTGTTTTCCAAGCAGAAAGTATAACTTCATTGGAGAATTTGGGGGAAGGAAGTCCACAGGCTACAGCACCACATCCACTTCTGTGAAGATCTTAAAACCACAGTGGCAAACTTAAATCCACAATGGCAAACTTGAAAAGTAATTTCTGCCCTGTTAAAGGCATCCTTACAACATTGTTGTTTGTACATTATTCTGGCCTAGGGAAGAGTCACTGCACCATCAAAAAAGAAAGGGTGAGATGAAAGCTCCACAAAGCAGGTAAAGCAGAATGCACAGCCCTGCTTCTGTACTGAGCAATCAGTAACAACACTGGCCTAAGCCAAGCTGAACAGCTGCTGGAGGGAGAGTAAAGCATGTGATAAGGGCTACTCCTTATGTTAACTGCTGCACTCAACATAAAAACAATCCTTCAGCATGTTAGATAAGTTCTCCTCACAGCCTTCTGTACACATGATCATTTGACCCTACTTGGATACCAGAGCCACTGGATCCCCTCTGCAAGTGGACAGGGGAGAGAAAGTATAACAAAATGTTCACAGGTTGAGATAAGGACTAGGAGAGATCGCAGACTACCATATAGACAAAATAGACTTGATTTGGGGAAATTGATTTAATTTATTGCCAATGAACTTCAGACCAGAATAATGACAAGTAAAACAAATCTTTAAAACATCTTTCTCTACCACTCCCTCCTTCCCAGGCCCTCTCTCTTCCACACCAGCAGCACAGGGAGACACAGACTGGGCATCTTACGGTCAGCCCATCACAGATTATTTCTGCCACTGCCCAGGGAGAAGAGTTCAGCCCCTGCTCCTGTGTGGGATCCCTCCCATGGGAGAGAGCCCTCCATGAACTGCTCCAGCATTCACAGTGTTCACTTCCTACAGAGCACAGTCCTTCAGTCCCAGTCTGCTTCAACCTGGATTTCCCACAGGGTCACAAGTCCTACCAGGAAACCTGCTCTGGTGTGGGTTCCTCTCTCCATGGGTCTGCAGCTCCCTGCCAGGACCCTGCTCCAGCACAGGCCTCCCACAGGGTCACAGCCCCCTCTCAGCATCCCCCTGCTCCAGTGTGGGTTCCTCACGGGCTGCAGGTGGATCTCTGCATCCCCAGAGACCTCCCTGGGCTCAGGGGCACAGCTGCCTCACCATGGGCTGCACCACGGGCTGCAGGGCAACCTCAGCTCTGGTGCCTGGAGCACCTTCTGTCCCTCCTTCTGCACTGACCTGGGTGTCTGCAGGGCTGTTCCTCACATATTCTTTCTCTACTGTTCTCTGGCTGCAATTACATTTGCACAATAACTTTTTATCTTTCTTTAACCTGTTATCACAGAGCTGTTGTCCCCATTTCTAATCGGCTCAGCCTTGGCCAGGGGCACAGCCGTCCTGGGGCTGGCTGGGATTGGATCTGTGCACCATGGGAAGCTTCTGGCGGCTTCTCACAGAAGCCACCCTTGTAGACCCCCCACAGCTCCCTGTACCAAAACTTAGCCATGCAAGCCTGTATTTGGATACAGCCTCCATATATTGAAAGCTCATGCCTTTTACCTCTGGGTTTAAAATGTACATAAATACTTTGGAGAAATCTTTTACCCATCCAAAGAACGTCTGCACAGGGTGGCTTCCTCCAGATGAGAACTAGCACTCTGAAGTTTTGTCTTTTCCCCAGTCAGATACATTGGTACTTGCTCAGTCATCAGAGTTCATCTAACCTTGTCCTCCCCAAAACCCTCTTGCATTTCAGCTGTTATTCTCAACTCTTCTGCCACAAGTTACCTTCTTACCAGCCTGAAGGGAAAGACCACCTACCATGTGCAGATTTCAGGATTCACTAATGCTGGAGAAGGACCTGTGACTCTTTCACAACCTTTCAGGACTCCAAAATATGGTACAGTGGAAACTCTACGCATCTGCACTAGCCAGCATGAATCCTTGCTTTATGCTCTCTCTATGCTCACTCACAAGATTTATTATTCAAGTCTCAATTACTGAGAGCAAACACAAAAAAATTGTTCTTCTGTAAGAGTTGAGCTATGTATCACAAAACAACTCTGCCTGTATTTCATTACCTAGCATATAGGGAAGACCTAGCCGGGGTGCTTCATCTCTGAAACCTTTTCTGACATTTTTGTGCCATCTATGTATACGTATCTTTATTTATTGACAATTACTCTCAGATTTCAGCAGTTTAAATAATTTATGCCTATGAGTAGTAAAGTTCAATCATCTCTTCACAAAATCCTGAGCAATCACATGAAACTGGCTTCCTGAGCCATTAACTGTAAAAATTAAATATATATAATATATATATATATAATAATTATATATACCTTTCAATTGCTCTGGTTGTGGGTGAAAACTAATCAAAGTATCTTTTTCTTTCTGGTCATTTGAGTAGGTTCCTAGTAACAGGTCCTTCAGCTCATTGGCAAAAGTTTGTTTTTCTCAAAAGTGCCTGGATAGGCTAGGAAGACCAATACAATCACATTTAAAAAGCTGAGAAAACTAAAAATCAGATAAGGTTGGCTAAACTTCGTCTTTCAAATATTTTTAATACTTGATCAGTTAAACTAAAACTAACACTGCAACAGACTTCCTTTGCTTGACCACAGCTTCCCTTGATGAACCTTTCTAATTAGAAATAGAATGTGCTAAGATGTTATCAGCGACCTGTGAAATTCAGAGACAGAAGTATGAAAATGGTTTCTTCCACAACAACTTTTTTGCATTAAGTGAAGCAGGTATGAAAACAAACAACTGAAGAGTTAAAAGTGGGGAGCAGAAAGAAAAAGAGAAGGAATTTTAAATCTTCCTGGAAATCAACAGGATCCCCTCCTCCCCCCACTGAAAATTTTCTCCTGTCAAGACAAAATAATAAAGTTTCTTTCTGGACCTTTCCTGCAGGACTCTATTCCACTTATCCTACCAAGTATGTGTTTGGACATGATTCAATTGCTAAGTAAAGTAACAAAAATGCAGGGTGAATATTACAATGTTTTAAAAATTCAATTAATTACACTGGACTTAAACATTACATTTACTATTTTTGCTCTCCTCCAATGTTTCACATGTTAATTAATCCATTAGTAGAATCTCAGGTTCCTTTGCTATAAAAGACTTATTCAGCAATATAGCAAAGTGCGGGTTTCCAAATTACTTTTTAACATAGGTAGCTGCTGAATTAAAAAAAAAAAAAAAACCCAAAAAAAAAAACAATTTTGTTGGGGGATGGGTAGGTAAGGAAAAAGCAAGTGGCTTTTTTGCAAATATGGATTGTCAATATCGGTAATACAATCATGAACTGACCACACTTTATTGGCACTGTTTTTAAACTTCCATGTAGCTCTTTTGTTGATCTATAAAGAAGACCTCAACACCAACTCACTCTTAACATCTCAATCCGCTTTGGTTCCTGTATTAACAGCATTGCTCTCACTGCCTGAGCGCTTTATCAACCTTCATTAACCTCTCTAACACTTTTTCTTCTTTGGGAAGGTGGGATATTAATAGGAAATATCTTGAGCTAGTAGTAACAGAGGCTATAGGTTTGCATCAAGGATTGACAAATGGCTCATTATAATAAAGTGGACTTGATGTTTTTGAAAGGTAAAGCATGGATGCCAACCAAACACACAAACCATATTCTTGCTATCAGGACCAGGTGTGATCTCACAAAAAACAAAAGCCTAAAACAAAACCCAACTAAACAAAAAAAAAACCAAGAAAAAAACAAAAATAAACCAAAAGCAAACCAACCAACCAACCAAACAAACAAAAAAAAACAAAAAACAAACAAAAAAAACCCCTGCTTTTACTCCAATAGTCCGTCATTAAGTCACTTATCTTATTAAGTCAGATATGTTTGAGGGTCCTGACCTGTTAAACAAGCCAAAGATCACATAACAACATGGCGTGAAGGAACACTCTGGACAAGTTGGAGAAATGGAAGACCCTCAGAAATTCAACAAAGGCAAATGCAGGGTCCTTTACCTGCAGAAGAACAACCCCAGGTACCAGCACAGGCTGGGGCTGACCTGCTGAGGAGCAGCTCTGCAGAGAAGGATCTGGAGGTCCTGAGGGACAGCAAACTGTCCATGAGCCAGCAGAGTGTCCTGGTGGCCAAGAAGGCCAATGGTGTCCTGGGGGGCATTAGGAAGAGCATTCCAGCAGGTCATGGAAGGTGATCCTGCCCCTCCACTCGGCCCTGGTGAGGCCTCACCTGGAGTGCCATGTCCAGTTCTGGGCTCCTCAGGACAAGAGAGTCATGGAGCTCCTGGAGTGGGTCCAGAGGAGAGTTTGAGGGTGAGTAGGGAACTGGAGCACCCTACCAAAGAGGAAAGGCTGAGAAAGCTGGGCCTGTTTATCCTGGAGAAGACACAACAGAGAGGGAATCTTAGCAATGTATACAAACGCTTTATGGGCAAATGATAAGAGTCAGGAGTCAGGGCCAGACTATTTCCAGCGGTGCCCAATGGCACAATAAGAAGCAAGGGGCACTTACTGAAATACAGGAATTTCCAACTGAACATGAGAAATAACTTCTTTACTGTGAGGGTGACAGAGTACAGGAGCAGGGTGTCCAGAGAGGCTGGGAAGTCCAAACCTGCCTGACACATTATCCTGTGTCACCTGCTCTAGGTGAACTTGCTTGAACAGGGGGATTAGATGATCTACAGTGATCCCTTCCAATCCCAACCATTGTGTGCCTCCATAATACCTAGCTATCTTAAAAATACAATATTGAAAACCTCATACTCCCTTGGAAATCCCAAATCTCTTTTTTAAACTAGATTTTATTTAATTCTGGAACATGTGTGAAGTTGGCCTTGACTTCTATTTGAAATACTTCTCTCATGAAGTTAATAAGACCTTTCTGTACTTAGCATCATAAATCTGATTCAAGTCTTTTTGTTCCCATCAGATAAAGGAGAATTTGAAGGTTTTGTGATTGGCCTCTGCTTCAGCATGGTACTCATTCTGATTTTTGCACCTCTCACTTGCTCTCTAGTGCTTAAAAGGTAAGAACAGAATGTTAGCTGAAGTCGTAAGCAGCACTCCTGTTTTGCTTAGCTCTGAGTTTCATAGCACTGGGCCTTTTTTGTCATTAAAGGCAACACAACTCAACAAACACACAGCACAAAGGCCCCCACACTCATTTCACAGTGGGAGTAATTACAAGCCACTACAAGC
Organism: Malurus cyaneus samueli; assembly: GCA_009741485.1. Lineage (NCBI taxonomy): Eukaryota > Metazoa > Chordata > Aves > Passeriformes > Maluridae > Malurus > Malurus cyaneus. The sequence continues at coordinate 729,337 of VKON01000311.1, read as the reverse complement.
TGACTAAATAGTAAAAAGAATTGGTCAAAAATATATAATTGTTAGCTTTTGATTCCATTATCTGACTACCTCCGGTAACAAGCACACTTAGAAAGAGCCAGGAGAGTGGGAAATATGCTATATACATAAAATATTATATTAGATTATCCATGAATTTGATGATTTTTATCTAGGATGTTTCTTGCAAATGCATTTGGATTTTGAATGTATAAAGTATATATAGAAGCCCATAATGAGTGGACTAATATATGAATGAGTAGGAACAGAATAACAAGGATACCTGTAAGATCCTCAAGTTTTAGGATAAATGGTTTTCTGCAATTATTAAGTATTCCTCCCACATATTAATTTGAGGTACAATATCAGGTGCACACACTACCACAAAAAGAAAATGGTCTGCATAATAATGGCTTCTGATTAATTTTCTGACAAACTTAATTGCACATAACCACTCATCTGACTATTTGGTGTCCTAGAACACTACCCTCTCTTTTATTCCTTTACAAAAAGCACCAGCTTCAGAAGCTGAAAGCACAACTGCTAAAGGACAGATGGCTTGGAAGCCACACAGCATGAGATATCCAGCTTTAGCCTAAACTCCTGTCCTTGCCACTGAGGAACAGACACCACTCTCCACGTGAAGCCTCCTGTACTCTCACCTTTTCAGACTGTCCTTTCAGTTGCTCTGTATCTGATATAGCAGCTTTGACAAGAACTTCTGAGACCTACACAGAAGTTTTGACCTAGATTAAAACTTCATTGTGGTAAACATAAGATCACACCTCATTGTCTGGGCTCAGCAGGAAAGAACAGGGGAAAAAAGACTGCAAAACAGCTAGGCAGCACATGGGAGCCCACTGTAGCACTACAAAATAGCTCTTAAATTTATAAATTTGTAGTAATATTGATCACTTTGAACTGAGATGAAGGATCCCAGTGATGTACTCATCTCAAGTGCCTTCTTGATTTGTAAGAAAGGATCCACCAGCCAGCCAAACATCCATCTTCACAGGATCAGCAAGGAGATTCAGTAACTTTACAGGCACAGACTTCACCTCCAGCCACAAGCAGAGGCAGAGTATCCTAAAGCTAATGAAGTCTAGATTTATTTTCATAACTGAAAAACATTGAAGCCAACACTAAGGCAGAGTGATGGTCTGCTTAAACCCCCAGCCACTCTTACAGCTGTGTGGAGGCTCTTTTTATGGACATGAGATGCTGTAGGTAATAGCTCCCAGGAGGAGCCCAACTCAAAACTATCAGACTGAGCAGGAGCTGTGTTGCCCCCTTAGAACCTCTTCCAGATCACCAGTGCCTTGCACATGGGCTGGATGCAGCAGTATCTTGCTCTTTATTTTTAAGGAAAAGGAAACTCCTAAGTGGAAGCCCAGGAGCAAGTACTTACTGAAACAAATGTCCTGCATATCCCAAAGGTCTCAAGGAATATGGAGGTTTTGTGGAAATGATAACAAATTAGGATTAGACAGTGATTAAATGTATAGAAAGAGACATTACCAGCACTTTCACAGCTCCTCTGTCATTAAACAAATATGCTAATTATCATTAACTTGGCATTTCAATGTAGACTACCAAGTATGACCTTCAGCTTTTAATTTACTTTATGCTTAAAAGCTCCGTAGAACACTTATTTTTGGTGGTCACAAAAATGCCCATATGTGATGTATGAATGGTAATTAATTTAAATGCATAGGCAACGTTGGCCATTTAAGCTGAAAGTAAGTATAAATTGTTTCTTTACAGGCTGAAAATATCATACTGGCCCAGTGTACCAAGCCCAACAAACAGCAGTGCACTCCAAGATATGGCAAGTACTCTTCTGAGAATATGAAAAAATACACAGGGGAGACCTCTGATCAATCTAAAATGACAGTTATTCATCCTTTCATGCTTCACTCTAGAAAATGTCTAGCATCAACACTGGGAAGGCAGAATAATATTTAAAATATAGGATGGGGATGGTTGTTATTCAGGCAGAGGCTGAAAACACTTTTAATAAAGATCTCAGACATTTTTTGGTAAATTATGGAGCATTTTAAAATACATGGTTCTTAAAAGAACAAATCAAAGATAAATGGGGGTAGATAGAATCTAAAAAGAGAAATTCAGTTTTCATATCCAGTCAGTTTTCACTAACTCAAACTGATTATTAAGTGCAAGTTATTCTAAATACAAAGTAATGAATTGTGGCCTAAATCCAGTGAAGTCTCAGGACAGAGGCCATGTCACATGTTGTTTTCTGAAGTCTGCTCCTCACTTCTCAGTGCTTGCCTCCAAAGCAATCCAGGGGCTCTGGCTGGCAGCTGGCACCTGAGGAGCTCCTACTGGTCAACAGGCACCAAGGTTCAGCAGCATGCTGAAATCTCACCCACAGCTTTCCTATATGCCTTGATCAAGTATACCTGAATTTCAACACTAAAGAAGCAGAGAAATAAGCTGTTAGAAGAAAATCAAATATTAGAAGCAGCTGTGGAGACCCCTTTATCCACTTTTGCCCATTAGTAGATTTACTTGTATCTTCCCCTTCTTGCCTTCCCTCTTTTAATCAGATTTCTGCTGTAGTCTTAGGGACATCTGATACTAAAAGTTCTCCTTTTAGAATGACTAAGTTTATCTATTGAGTCACAGACCACCTGCCACTGTTCCACCGGGAACTAGTACTGCTTTCCTTTATAAATCTCTTTTTCTGGAAGACCTGAACTTAATTTGGCACTTGTCAATTTAGTAGTTTCTCTTGTGAGCTTTAACAAGCAGACTTGTATAGAGTCAAACTTCAGGCTTTGGCTAGTTGGTATCTACAAGCCAGACACTGGCCAAAACTGGGATGCAGAGCGAAGTAATCAGAAATAAAATTTCAGAAGACCCTGATAGTCTGCTGATAATCAAAAGTTTTGCTGAAGATCAGCAGTGATTCCTGGGACAAAGCAAGTATGGTTTAGATAACTTCCTTAGTCGCTTTCTTTCATTCTTCCACCTAAATGTAGATAAAGGAGTGATGAGTTCAGAACTAGTATTAGGTAGACATTTTGCCATGAAGAATTGCAAATGAAATACACTGAGTGAGGCTGCATGCTTCAGAAAGGGCGAATAGGTTCTATGATCCACAGTCCCAGTTTGACATAAAATGTTTAAAAGCAAAATATATGAATTTAAAAGGCCTTTAACTTTTCCTGCAGAGGTAAAGCAACTGTCAAAGAAAATGATAGCTGTGTTAACTATGCCTAGTAGGTAATACTGTAATGTAGATAACACCTCAGACACAGAAATATCAGATATCAGATAATGGTTTGGGAGAAACCAGAAAAAACACTATGTCAGGAATAGTACAATAAATAGTTTACCAGGTATATTGTCTGGAAGTAATTTGGTATTCTGAACACTTGATGAGCTGTGGAGAAAGGTAATCCCCAAACAGGTACTGCAAAACAGAGGCAGGGAACAGATTTTCCTATATTTTGTACATTAATTTGATTTGTAGTTGTTCCAAGATTGAACTGTGCCAGTTTAGTTGAACAATGTAACCGCTCTGGACAAAAACACAAATATAGGGCAGGTAGGCAGCAAGATGACTTGTTCTCCAGACAGAGGATTATTTAACAAAATGAAAGTCAATGATACATCCCATGGTACGGAGTAGCAGAAGGAAATGGAGGCACCCTCATTAGAGAGACCAGGAAAATTAACTATGGAGATCTAAAATGTCTGACAGCCACTCAGTCAGTTTCCTGTTCTTTGCATATAGGCAAGATCCTTCAAAGATGCTTCTTTTTCTTCTTCACCTTTCAGTGCCTCTTTCAGAGAAGCCCAGAATATGTTGTTTAAAAAAGAACCCTATGATCATCAAGCCTAATCATTAACCAGCACCACTATATTCACCACTAATCCATGTCCCCAGGTGGCACATGTAGACTTTTTCTGAACACCGTCAGGGTATTCAGAAGTGAGTCCACCACCTCCCTGGACAGCCTGACCACTTTTTTAGAGAAGAAATTCTTCCTATTATTAGTCTGAACCTTCTCTGGTGCAACTTGAGGCCATTTCTTCTCATCCTGTCACTTGCTATCTGGGAAAAGAGGCAACCTCCCACTTGGCTCAAGCCTCCTTTCAGGCAGATGTAGGGAGTGATATCATCTCCCTACAGGGTCCTTTTTTCCAGGCTGAACACCCCCAGCTCCCTCAGCTGCTCCTCACAGGACTTGTGCTCCAGACCCTTCCCCAGCTCTGTTGCCCTCTCTGGATGTGCTCCAGCACCAGAATGACCCTCCTGAACTGAGGGGCCCAAACTGAACACAGGGACCCACAGACAACAATCTGCCCTGGTCTGCTGGCCAACCATTGCTGATCCAGGCCAGGATGCCATTGGCCTTCTTGGCCACCTGGGACCCTGGCTCATGTTCAGCCGCTGTCACCAGCACCCCCAGGTCTTTTTCCTGTGGGCAGCTTTCCAGCCACTCTGCCCCAGCCTGTGGCATTGCGGGGTTGTTGTGACCCAGGACAGAACCCAGCCTTGGTTCCTTGTTGAACCTCACACCCTTTGGCCTTGGCCCATGATCCAGCCTGTCCAGATCCCTCTGCAGAGCCTTCCTGCCCTCCAGCAGATCAGCTCCCACCCAGCTCGGTGTCACCCACAAACGACTGAGGGAGCACTCGATCCCCTTGTCCAGGTCACTGATGGAGGCATTAAACAGAACTGCCCCCAGTACTGAGCCCTGGGGAACAGCACTGGTGAGTGCCCACCAGCTGCATGGARCTCCACTCACCACCACTCTGGGCCCAGCCATCCGGGCAGTTTTTACCCAGTGAACAGTGCGCCTGTCCAAACCACAAGCAGCCTGCGTATCCAGGAGTATTCTGGTTTTACTGAAGTCCAAATAGACATAAAACCTGTTTTAGATTTGGCAGCGCTGGAATTTGGACTGCTCTTCTTAAAAAAAATATTGTAAGGAAGGTACATATCACACAGGTCTTTATTCAAAACAAGGCAGAATTTAACCATGCAATCGTGTCTACTCATCCCATCACAACAGAAAAATTGAAATATTTTATGTGGTGCTGCTGAGTTTTCAAAGAACAGCATTCTCATTTCCCAGTCAGATCACAAATTGCAGTAAGAAATAAAATAAAAAACAATATACACCTATTTATTTCTTGCATAAGAACCATAACAGTTTAAACAAATTTAGAGCAAGTGGAGGGGTTGGGGGGAGGAGGAAGGGAAAAATAGCTACACCAGCTTGCCCATAATTTAAAAATGTGGGCAAACCCAGAACAATCTAAGTGGAAAATAAGGAAGCTTGGTTTTACCAACTATTCTCCCATTAACCCCCCAGAATTTGCAAAAAATTTGTTAACTCCAGGTATGCTTAGATCACAACATGGCATTAAGTTTCAAAACAAACTGCTTGCAGCAGCTGACAACTTAATCTTGTCTGGCTGCTGTCCAAGCTGCTGCCTTTTTATAGTAACATACTTGTTAAATTTTTGAAAGCTGTTTTTCTCAGAACAGCACATCATGAGCCTTACATTTTATCATTGCTACTTTTGGTCCCAAGTACACATAAAAGAAAGAAAAACTTTGCTTAAATGTTATGGGACAGAAGAAGATGGTCCTCTAAATTAGGTAAATAAGTATTTTTATTCATATTTTTAAAACCAAAGATGAGATTAAATAGATTAATTAGCATATTACTCTTTCTCTTTGCTTTGTCTCGCAGACTAATTGGAAACCTGTTTCAAGGTCACTGCTTCAGGCTCTGTCAGACAATGACACCACCAGCCTTTTTGTCATAGAGCACGAGTCGAAGGCTCCTCTGACTTTAGACTTTTTCACAGATAGTGAAGACAGCCAGCATGACACTTGCAGGTTGGAAAAACCTAGCAATAACACAGACATAAGCCTGAGGCATGAGGAAATCCCTGCAGAAGCAGTTACAAGTGAAGAAGACATCATTTCTACTGAAGTACCACTCTTGAGTGACTATGCCAGCATGGAGATCAGCCAGAAAGCCCTGATGGGTCTGGCAGTGAGCATGCCTGAGAGAGCTGCTCATCCTCATCTGGACATGGAACTGAGCAGCAAGCCAGCACAAACTGTGCATAAGCTTTTGTTTGCTTCCCAGGACTACCTCAAACAAAGCCAGGTAGTACTTTTGTCATCTGGACCAACTTTAATGAAACAAGTCAATTAAAACTGAAGCATCTTCATAATTTTCCTTACCATAAAACCAAGTTCTAAAATGTTGGTGGAGCCACAAGGACCATATGGAACAGTGAGCTTGTGATAATCTCCACTACAAAAGATTCCTTGGTGAAATAGATCGATTATTCAATTAAGTTTGCTATTTCATCACAATTATTTTGTTGCAAGTCCTACCATCTTCATGCAGGCAAAACTTTCAGAGAATTACATGAGAAATCCTTCAGTAAGATACCTCTTGCTTGGTATTTTGTCCCAGGGTACTCAGGAGCCATTCAAGGCTTCCACTCTAAGCACAATGCCATTGTAGATATCAGGAAAATTCTTTACTCACTACGACCAGCTTAAGATCTTGTTTTGATTCGGCATCATTTAGCAAAAAAAAAAAAAAAAAAAACCAGCAGAAGTACCTACCACTCCAAAGAAGCTCTGCAGCTGGTCAAAGCTGGCCAAAGAAATCAGTGCAAATCTTTGATAGGAATCAAAAATTATCTTTATTGATCTAGGTGAGGCACAATTAAGTGCTTTACACCCTAGAACTTTGCAGCTTTTGTCATTGTAGATAAATAGTGAGTGAAGACCATAATAAGTTTCATTAACAGTATTGGAGTTACTTGCATTAAATTAAGGCTATTTCCTCCTATAATTCCCTACACATTCAGAAAAACCCATCCATGTTTTGTGACGAGGTGTTGCTGCAGATACGTTTTCCCACTGCATGCCATGACAATAAGTGTTAAACAGACTTCAGGAGCTGAATAGATAGTTCAGTTAGTCACTGCTCCAAGGATTGCATGGAAGGGAGCCACTGGAATACAGGGAATGAAAGGGTGCTCCTCAAGATGCTCTGTGCGGCTCCGTCACGGATCTCCACAACGCAGGCAGTCGGAACACTTTTCTGGCTAACATGGATTTCTCAGTCATGAACTCTGCAGGTATTATTGGCACACAGTTATTGTAGAAAACCCAATTTATTGTTGTTTCCTCGATTTTCAAGAGCATTTCATTAAAATTGCTTTGTGGACAAATAAATTGATGAACTGTATCCTAAGCATCAGATGTCCATAGACGGACACTTTAAAAAATTCTCTCATTACAAGTGAAGGACGATTTACATTCTCACTAATATTTCCACTCATACTAGGCATTATGAGTTATAGAGCAGCCATGCTTGCAAAAACTCATAGAAATTCCATACCCCCCTTCACTGATTTAGTGAGAAGCCTTAACAAAATCTGTTTTATTCTCTTTCCTTATTTATATTCACTCTCTCTTTAACTACATGTCTCTATATCTGATAAAACTGGCAGGAACAATCCTGTATTTCACTGTAGGTTATGCACTGTTTTTTTTTCTTAGCACCTAAAATTCATTGTTCTCCCTCAAAGCAATGTGCACACATGGTTGCTAAATTTTGTAATTGAAACAAAGGGCAAGAGGAACACTCCCCAAAGACCACACAAGTTTGGAGAGTCCTTTAAATATCTTCCTTTATAAAAAAAATTTTGTAACTTTACCTGTTTTGAATTTAAGAGAATGCAAATGATCCTACAGTTAGTGGAACCATTGTTCCTTGCAACATCTAGTAGCTGTGTTGAAATGAAAAGCTGTTACAGGCGATGAAGTCTTGATATATAATCACCATCAAACAGTCATAATTTGTCCATTTCCAAAATGTAAGAATTATCCATGCTCCTTGCTTAGAGTACTTCTTTCATTTCTGGTCAGATAAATTTATTTTACTGGTGCAATTGGTACTTTTGACAGCTTTACAGTAAGCCCTGAATCCTGTAAACATTGTATTCTTTTCTTAGTCTCAACCTACTAAACCAATACTTATCATTCTGTTATGTGTAAAGTAAGAAAGCAGAACCAAACCAAAGTCTTGCAAGCAGTTTCAGTGTATGAAGCAGCCTTGATATATAAAACTCAACAGATGGCTTGGGCTTTTAACTCCACTACACCAGCCATTGTCTGACATCTTACTAAAGAAAATTCATATAGCGGGACAGGAGAACTGTCCTAGAAGCACTCATGGATATTAAATAGAAGGGATAGATGTACTCTACTTTCAGTTGTAAAGCTCACAATATATGTGACTCTTAATTGATCTCATTAGAGCAATATTTGTACAATGGCTGTAAACAGTACATGTGGGAGAATAAGAGATACATGAAAAATCCTGTTATGAAGGTTATAAACTAAGAACTCAACCCATCATGATACATCCTTTGAGAGTAAAGAAAAAACCTTTCATGAGGAGAGAAATAGAAGAGAACACTTGTTAAATAGTTTCATGCAGCCAAAAAGGAGGTGTTGCCTTGATGGTCAGTTTTTAACAATGACACAGAGTTAAGGGGATAAAAAGGGTTTTACCTCGGTATTTGGGATCCCAGGTGCACAATTTGATGGCAGAATGAACCCCCGTGTATAGCACAGATGCAAGTTTTATAGATTTCAGGAATTAGCATACCTATCTAGGATTCCCCAGTAAGAAACTTCACAAATGCAGTAATGTCCCCCTATTCTAATGAATCCCCCCCTGGATGAGGCCAGAGCCCAGNCTTCACAAATGCAGTAATGTCCCCCTATTCTAATGAATCCCCCCCTGGATGAGGCCAGAGCCCAGTTTACCCAAGATGTTCCAGAGAGAAGGCTTCACCCAAGGCTGGAGCCTCAGGTTTAAGATAGCACAGGGCACACTGACTCCTTGCTCAGGATGTTTGGTCTCTGTGCCCAGGAGAACTCCTAAACTAAGCTGGAATATCAGGCTGCAGGGATTACAAACATGTGGGCTAAGGGATACAGGTGGATGCATAGAGGGTACAGAAAGCGTAAAAAGGAAAAGCAAAAATCATCAGGCATCATTTGTTTAGTTGGAATAACATCTTTACTCAGGGACACAGGATTAAGAGACATGCTGTGCTCAGGTCTTCAGGTTAGGGAAAACCAGGTCTGTGGTTTGTGGTTTTTTTGGTTGACTCTTCTGTGGAAGGGTTCTACAACAACCATCTAGTTGTCCCACATGACCTCTTCAGACAGTTTTTTTAAAAATGTGCATATACTGGTTTATAATGAGTGCAGAAGCCTTCTTCTACTAATAAACCTGTAAGATAGTTCATTCCTTGTGCTGTAGTACTCTCAAAGTGGTTTCTGAGGTGTTCTTAGCCTCAATACTCTTAGCTTCAGTGAAATTGCATCTATGAAGGCTCATGGCCATAAAATACAATGCATTTTATAATTACATTTTTGCTTTCTTTCCACAGTCAGCATAGTTCTGGATCATCACTGTTTGCATTAGTGAGAATTTAGACACAGTAATAGCTTAGACAATTGTAGGCCTGGATATTGCATAGTGATTTACAGCATGGGATACTGTACTGCAAGGTTACAATGCTTTAGCATCTGGTATTTAGAGAAAGGAAAGTAATATTCAGTCCCTAATACAGCACAAAACTAGGTTAGTACACACCTTGGTTTTTTTTCTGGTATCCAGAGTAGACGTCTTTTCTTGCATGGACATGAAGATTTTTTTTTTAAATTATTAATATTTTTTTTGTTGTGCATGAAGTCAAACTTGCAGTGCAATAGTTAGCACTGAAAATTACCACAGTGTGACACAGACAAAACAAATATTCATCCTAGAACAGGAGTGTTGGTCCAAGGCACCAGATAATGAACTGGGCATGGCATCACAGTCAAAACAAACCTTTCAGATATGACTGATAAGGCCCTGCCATCTGTATATGGAGTAACACCTATTAGCATGCAAGTACATACATCACATTTCAGCACATTTTAGCAGATTACTGTGGCATTAGAGTACAAAATTAGCAGTGGTAGAGTACTAAATATAGTGGCAGCTTTGCAGTAGGCTTGTTACAAAGCCCGCAGCATGCTCAGTGTCTAAATAAGCTGTATTTCAAACACTACCTGAAATCTGTCTGCAATAGCTCAGGAGGGGGTGCTCCAGCACTGAGTTTTATACTACAGCGCAGCATAGCCTAACTTCTAGAAGATGCTCATCTTAGACCAGCTATCACGCTTGTACTTTCTGAAATTCCAGGACTGATTCTGGCTTAAGCATTTTTGTTTCTCCACTGTAATTTCTTCAACAGGCTTTCAGGGCTTGAACATTCTTGAGAGATTTCTCTCTTGGGTCACAAAACCAGCTTGTGCTCTCAGCAATAAGGGTAACACTTTCAAAAGTAAATCCAAAACTGTGATCTGGAAAGTCTTGGTAAATGTCTTGGGCTGATTTTTGTGCCAATCCTGTATTCCTATATCCCATCGGCTTGTAATGCCCAAAAGGTACCTGCACCTTTAAATGCAACTCGGAAGAAGGGGCAGGAGCAGCACGGGCAGTTTAAAAGCCGGAGAGCTCAGCTCCACGCAGTGGGAGCTCCTTGCTCGCTATATGCAGGGGAGTTACATCGTTACCATTTAGCTAGCTCGGGTTTGTTAGCTTGGACAAACAAATTTCCCTGGACCACCACCCTTTTCTCAGACCTGTATGATTTTTTTTCTTTGGGAGCAATTTGGCAGCCAGCAGGGAGAAGCCGCGCTGTTCCGTCTTGTCCTGGACTCCAGAAGAAGCCAAGCCGGTGACAAAAAAACACTCAGGAGCCCTCTGTTTCATCCACAGTGAGGACTATCATCAGGTTTTATTCCACAGTTGTCAAAGAGGGCACATGAACTCTTTTCTTTTGTTTCTTTTTCCCGGGGATGGGAGCCGCCATTTTCTCCAAGCCACATGGTCGAGCGGTTTTGTAGGGGGAGCGGGCAGCGCATGTTCCTGAGTTTTAAATATCTAACAGTTACTTTTTATCTGTCTCCTGTGGGCACTATGTTTTGTTAATAAACTATAGGGTTTTTTTCTCTTCAATTTTGTCCGAACATATATTTCATATTGGTGGGAAAAAAATATCAAATTTTTCACTTTAGAGGAAACATATACTTTGTAACATTTTTCTCTGAAAACATTGTCTCAAACCAAGACAGCAAGTGATACACAGGACCATATTTAAAAATGAGGACTTCTGGCCATTGATTCCAAGTGATGTGTTAGAAAAGGTATCTTTTCAACAGTAAGTTGCACAATGATCCAAAAGCAAGAACACCCAGAGCTTTCTGGAAAGCTTGTTTTAAAGGTATAAATTCAGAGTATTAAAGCGAAGTTTCTGTATAAGCACTAAACCAGCACCATGACTTTCATTCTTCTGCCTCACATTGCAATCACTAGTCATTAATCCATCATAATTTACACATCCAGTCTTCCATCTCAAAGATACCTCAATTCATAGTTCATTGCACACAAGTTCACATCTTCATAGTAGAAAAGAGAATGTGGAGACTGAACTAAAAACAGTACTCATCCCCTCTCCCCAAACTCAAAAACCTTCCCCCATTGTCAGTTTCCAAGTAGCTAAGCACCAAGCAGCAGCAAGTGTACACGGCATAAATAGTCATCATATCCAGAGACGTTTGATCACTAATCAAAATTAGGCATTTTATATCTCAAGGGTCTGCTTGTAAATCAGAAGATGAATCAATAGCGGTACCAGCAGGCTTGGACCTTTACTCACCTCTTTACAACAGGAGACAGATCAGAAATGAGGTTTGACTGCTTTTAGGTAGCTCTTGAGAACTACGATCTGGAAGGCTGACACGGCTTCTACGGCAATCATTTTTCCTTTATGGTCTTCACACATTTCTATTTGTCTCTATTGATAGAGCATAAAGACAAAACTTGCTAATCTTACAGGCAGGTGACAGAAAGCACCCAATGTGATTACTTCAAAAGGGATATACATCTCCACTTGCACCTTATATGCCCATTTGTAATACATTCAGTGCAATGCAATGACCCAGGTCTGAAACTTTCTTTCATCAAAAGATTCTGAAGTATACTTCAAGTTAATTAATTCAGCATTGACACAATTTGGTTGAACAGAGTAGAGTACTCCAAGTTCTGACATAAAATTAGAAGAGTGAGAACAGAGTATTACAGTGACTTTCTGTGTCCAACATTATGTGAGAAATGGCCCTACCAAGTAGCCTCCAGCTCCCCTAAGCTCACCCCATAACAAAGAGCTGTCATCTGTGCATTCTTGTTGGAAGCAAACGTAACAAAACAAACATATCACAATTCTGAAGATGTTAGTGAATCAAAGGATCTCCTTGCTGATATAATTGTAATTTGGATAGATGAATTAGTACTTTTACAATTAGCACAAGTACCCAGTCACCATCGTACGTAGAGGTTGGCCTCTCTCTATAATACACGATTCTGCACCATTGCGAAGTCATCTCAATGTGTTTCTCAGATGTTCTTCCCTGCTTTCACAGGGAGGAACAGCATCGTGAAATGGATTAGCCAGACCACAGACGTGGTGACTAAAGGACCTGTGGTGACTATATCTGTGGGAGTGAAACCAGCCATGAGTCTCATTACAGACATGACCAATCTCAAAAATCACAAGATCAAGTCACTGTTGAGCAGGCCTGTTGAGAAACACATCTCAAACTTTTGCTCCTAATCATTGCTATTTAGACTCATACACATTATACAAAGCGATTGAGAAGCTTAGCCATTGAAAAGTAATTTTTAATATGAAAATATCCATGGCAATCAATTGATAGGTACTGTTCATGTCAGAAATTCTACTTAAACTCCTGATCCTACTTTGATGTAGTCTTCTATACAGTCACATTTACTGATTTACTATTTGAAAGTGAGACACACTCTGGTGAAACTATGGTAGTTTCCTCTGCAAAAAATCCCCTGCTCAGACAGGGAATTCAGAAGTCTCTTTTTAAACTAAACACTGACAATACATTAAATTATTTAACCCATTATCACTTTTCCTGTAACATTCTTGCATCAGTACAACAGACAGTTTCAAAGTTCTTGATTCTGTGACAAGAATAGGCTAGATGAAGCCTATGAAATTTTAAAAAACAGAAAAAAAAGGAGACAAATATACTGTCATTTGTTTTACCTCATCTAAATTTAGTGGAAGTGAGTTTATGACACCATTAAAACTTTGGGATATGATTTATTTATGAAAATAACAATGTAATAGCATTTAACATTTCTTTATATGTACCATTTTCATAGCTGCTTCATTATTGCAAATATATACCAACATAGCACAAGCTTGGTTACCTGTTAATTAAACTTAGAATACTACTTATTAACAGACATATCGAACTTAAGAGAAGGAAAATAGTAATTTTACTTCTGGGGTGCTTAGGTTCCTCAGGTATATCTGAATCTAGTCTGTGATAGGTAAAATTTGTGTACAACAAATTAGACACAGCTCCCGTACCAGTGGGGAAAATACCAGAAATGACCCACTGATAGGCTACATAACCTCTGAGTGTTAAATTTCTCCCTTGATCTTTCTGGGCCAAATCACTTCTTCCTTTGATTGTTAGGTAAATGATGGCTTTCCAAAGTAGCAATTTCTAAGTGGTTCATGATTTATTCATCAGTGCAGCAGCAGTTCTAAATCTTTGCACTACAGACAGAGCAACAACTTCTAAGCCAGTTAACTGGCAGCCTCATTAAGAATATCAAGAACTGCATGAAAGGGAGATAAAATGTTCTTTTACTATTGCTGATAAGTCTTTCAGGCCAAAAAAGACACATATCGCCTTTTCAATGGAAAAATAGTGATTTCCTTAATTAGTACGGAATACACTTTATACACCAAAAATCTATAATCTTACATCAAATTTGGCACTAGATCATAAGTGAACATAAAAAATATAACAATTTTTTTTAAAATGTAAGCAGAAACTTTCCAGAATAATTTGAAGAGCTAAACCCCTCATTTGCTGTCCATATTCTCCTCTATTAAGCTCAAAATTTAAAATTGATTTCAAGATAATTTTTAAAAAAAATTGCCCTCTTGGATAGTAAGATTTCATATGTTCAGGAAACACTGAAAACTGAAGTTGGTAGATAGGTTCTCAACTGTAGTATTTACTTAAATAGTGCAGAACTGAAGTGTTAACAGCTGCAACTTCTCAAACTAGTGGGAAAATAGCTGCCTCTACATATTGACAGGTTTATTAAGCTCTACTACACTGAAGAAAATACATAAGAAACCCTTTGCTAATGTGCTCACTACACACTTGGACTTACCTACAAATAAGTCAGTCTTGAATTAGAAATACAAATAAATACTCCATGCAATGACATTTTTTAAAAGCTTAAAATTAAACAGATGAAAGTGTGGTTCTCTTACATTTAAAAAATTCCTTTTGTACAGTGCTTTTAGTTTTCAATATAATTTAAATTACATTTTTCAACAGTACAAAAATAAAGCTAAAATACAAGCTGAAAACTTCTGTTTATGTATTAGCAAACAAAATTAAATTTTAGATTCTCTTTAGGCTCTAAAACCTAATGATATCTACATATATTGAACTCTCCACACTCCAGTCTCTGGTGAGAAAACTACATCTCTTTGAACCGTGGTGAGAAAATTACACCTCTTTGAACTGTGTATTGATCGACATGATTTTATCCATTGACAGATTTCAGCACTTATGCCACTAAGTAATACCTTCACTTTCAAAATTATGGTAACACCAAAGGCAATAACTGATTGCTATAAAATGGAAAATAGTACCACCAAGTGGCATATGCCCCAGATAATGATTTAGAATTCACATCTTTAAGATTGTTTTACCACCATAATGCTGTTACCAGACTAACATTTACAAAATCCAAGATTATTTTGAGGTTTTTTTTTCCCTCTGACAGTACAGGAACTCTGATCTTGTTTCATTACAAAGGGACAGTGATGCAGAGCTACTTCAGACCTAAAAGCAGACAATACACAGACCACTATGGCATTACTGTTTGCAATGGTCATACACATGAATGAAAAATAAACTGAATAAGGACAGGTAATACATATACAATAATTTGTAACATTCAGAGCATGCTTTACTCATTAGCTCTTTCTCAGCCCAGAAGAAAATCACTGAACTCCCTAATGTAGTAACTATTACAAGACAGCAGGACAAGCTATAGGCAAGAGAAAAGCTACTATGTAACAGACCTGAAGAGTTTCAAAATAATTTCAGGTATTGAATCAGATATAATTGGGCCACAGAACAATAGCACGCAATGCAAAGCATGATATGGACTACTGAAGTTCACTCGTGGCGGTAGAGTAAATGCACTGAAGTATCCACAGGTCATTTCAGAACCCAAGCTGCACAAAGGTTGCTGCTGCCAACCAGGAAATACAAGGCTAGTTCAGAAATATCTACCAAAAAAAATTGGCAAGTGATTAATGAATAGGCAAAACCCACATCTCAACAATTTTCTCAGGTATTTTTCAGCTATCTCTAGTTTCTAACCAAGTGCTTTTATTACCCCAATTCCAGCTCTGACATACGAAAGCTAACAATTCTTTACATACCATACTGCTATCAGTGTTCGCAAATAAAATTTCATGCCTCACACCTGTGTATACCCAGAGACTTTGATGAATTTAAGAAACCTTAATTTGGACATCCTGTTTCATTCACCAAGCAGTTCTCTTGTGCTACTTTATTCCTTCAGCACACAAAGAAAAATCCTGCCTGCTAACCAAAAACATTTTCAGAAAACAGCTATGGCCACTAATGGATGTGCGTTATGCGGTCTTTGCAAAATGGCACTGCTATCATCACTCTTGTGAGCAATTTTCAAGTAAGGGTTTATCCAGAAAAAACTATATGTGAAACAAT
>VKON01000311.1:679411-709270 GCA_009741485.1 Malurus cyaneus samueli | reverse complement strand
GTAAGCATACAGATTTTTTATTATCAGGATTAGCTGTTTTCCAGCCAACAGCATGTGGCCTAAACATCACAAAAAAAGGCTGCTCTATACTTTACATGGTAAAGCATTTTCTGTTGTGTTAAATGTACACAGTGGCAAGAACATTTAAACCTTATAGAAAATGAAGAATAATTAAGCAGCTTCACAATCAAACTGGATTCATTACCTTAGGAATTGGGCAAAGTTTTCATCCCCTTTAATGTGCTTGCCTTCCACTGAAAGAATTAACTATGCAAAGGAAAAGTAAAACAAATAGAAAGCAAACAGCCAATACACTATTAATTTTTTATTTTAACTAACAGAAATAACACTTCCCATGAGGTAAGGCAATTAAGAAATTTGATTGCATTAAGTTGTAGTAGAAAATAACCTACGCGATTTTAGGTATGTCTTAAAAGTATAACTGATCAGAAATCTCACGTAACCAAATAAACTAGTTCAGAGATCACAAGCCATGTTTTGCCTTGACAAAAATACTTTTGTCATTCTCTTCTCACATGCTTTTCTCCACAAAGAATTAAAAAAGAATCTCTATTATGTAAGCCCTGTGTAAATTAATACTTTCTTCCACAAATTATTATCCCCCATTTCTTTGCATGTCATTTCTTTTGTATCACCCAACACGGATCAGAAGAAATAACAGAGGTAACAGTTAAGGCCATCCAAATATAGATTGAACATCTTAAGGACTTTCTTTGATGCAGGTGATCAGAGCACACTTTGTATTCAGCTACTACTTTTGTACAGTGATGGTCCCCAAATTACATCTTTACTCTTATTTAGAAATCTTTTCTAAGAATAAAAAATAAAAATAAAATGGAGCTTCAATATTTTAACAAGTGAATCAAACAACCACTCTGACAAGTCACTTGCATTCTTGTCTACAGTATGGTGGTGGCAAAATAGCAAGAGAGATCATACAAGATTTAGCTGAAAATGTGTAACAGCACATATATATTTCTAGAAAATACCACTTTTTTAGAAGGCACTAAAGCTTCTGCTTGTGCTCCCATTTTTTTAACAACAAAAAATTATTTTCTGAATGGCACCTGTACCATTTTCAGTCTGAACAACAACTGCAGTACATTTCAGACAAAGCTGTATAGTTCTGGTATCACCGATATAGATGTGCTCACTTCTCTATGGACAAAAAACAAAAAAAAAAACCAAAACGACTCCAAAAAAACCCTGTAAGCTAACCTAGTATCTATAACATGGCAATGCTCCTTTTAGGAACAGAAAAAGCGCTGCATTGTTCAAATACTTTAAAAGAAATATTAAATTTCAGGGGATATAGTAGGAAATTATTTTAAATAATAAACCCTAAGGATCTCAAGCAGTGAGCAAATAAAAACATACTAATCTATGAGCATTTAACGTAAGAACAGTAAAACCATGTTTATGCTTAAATCCCCTTTCCCTATAGTTGTCATTTACAAGGAAAGAAAGTGTGTATAAATGCACAATTTTCAAGCACATCGAACAGCACAAATTGAAGTTTTTGTGGATTTTTCAACCTACAGGGCAAAACAATACAAAAGTCATCAACAAACAAGAAGTATTTTAAACAACCTTCAATGCATATCTTCAGCTTTTTTTGGGAAGTACAGGTTTACATCTTTCAGTTTCTAGTTACTTGTAACAGCTTATAGCAAAACTTAACATAAATCATTTTACAAGTACAGCCATCATGGAAATGCATGGATTTTCAGAGATGAATAGTTCTGATGGCATCTGCCTTTTCATGGTATAACTACTGGTCCATGCTCTCTTGCTTTACAGCAAGAAGACAGCAAAGCTATCACAATAATTGGAGGAGCTATACTATCACACACATCAAGTGATGCTTAACATTTCTTCCTCATTCTGGGAAATCAAATGCTTTGGATTTTATTCCTTAGTTGAATTAGAAGTCCATCCTTTGCCTTAAACCTCTTCAATTTTTATGAGAGGTTTTCTTCATTTGGTTGCATTCCCATTCTGTTGTAGCTGACTTCATCTGTCCGTTGTGTATGCTCATTGTCTACCTTTTGTCTTTCGTGAATTTCTGATCTTCTATTGTATTTTGTCCTTATCAAAAAAGAATATTATACACATAATAATTCTTAGAATCACAGGCCATGACCTCCAACCAACCCTCAGGTAATGTTTACTGTTTCATTTTACGTCTGCCTTGTTCTCCACAATTTTAATAGCAGTATGTAAATCTCTTGCCCCCCCCCGCTTTTTTTTTAATAAGCTTTCTTTTCAATTGGCTGAAGTCAGGCACTGATAGCAACCTATCCTCAAGAAATTATGCCATAATTTATTAACTCCATTTAGACAAAACAGAACAAGCAGCTCCACGGAACATATGAGAAACAGCTCCAGAAATTCAGATTTCACCAACATTTTTTAAACAAAACATGAGCTTTTCTTTCTTATCAGATAGCTGATGCATTTTGAGAGAGTTCTTGGGTAAAATACTTAAGCATTTGAACAGTCACCTAAACCAGTTATCTTGTAACAGTCAAATAAATTGAACAGAACAAACTACTCTTTAAAGGTGCACTGCTATTCAAATTCTAACACTAAACATTTTGAAAATGTTTCTTTTTTCAATTACTGTACCTTCTATTTTGCAGGGAAAATCCCATACCTCTCTTTCACAGCTCTTGAACTTTACTACTATATAATTCAATATAAAATCCAGAAAAGTCAATGATGGAGAAGTTGAACTGCGCAGTGAGAGTTTATTTAAGAAATAATCTTTCTGATTAACGGTCAAGCCACCCCTGAACACTGCTTCTTAGTTACAAGATCTGCCTGCAGCCAGGGAAGCGGTAACTTCCGCCATGCAACAGGAAAGAGAAATGGAGTGTTTCTGTAACCTAATCACAAAAACTCCTACAGGTCAACCAAAGTTCAAATATGGTGACTGAAATGGGCCTACTAACCCTACCTAGCAAATACTAAATCCATATGACAGTAATTTGGTAAGGAAAACAAGAAAAAGAAGGAAGTAAAAGAATAAAAGAGACAGAATTCCAATAACAGCTTCACTACCACTTGACTGGTCATCACTTGGTCACAAAATCTTACCTTCAAAGTAGTAGTGCTTTTGTCAGATTTCTCCTTTCCCTCTTTTTCTTTACTACTTTTTTTCTTGGAAGTGGAACGTTCTCTTTCTCTTCTTTCATTATTTGTATCTCTTTCTCTTTTTTTTTCTTTCTTGTTTCTGTTTCAGAAATTTTTTATTCAAATTAGGATTTGATCCAACTACAATAAACTTTAAACCATTTGACTGCAAATTATACTCCCAGTATGGATTTTAAAAAATTTCCTCTCAAATTTTAACAGAAAAACCCTTTGTAAAGACAATAGCATTTTTTGACCGAAGCAAGCTAAACAGTGCATACGAACAGAACACACAGTGTTTACAAAGAAAAAAGCAAATTAATCTGTATAAGATGAAGATCTTATTGATCTGAAGCAATATTCAATGCTCATTGATTTGAACCTATGTCACTGAAAGAACACCAGAGCTCAAATCCATAATAGTTTTGAGCTAGTTTTAAATTAAAACTGAATCACACTGACCAACTGAATTAGTCTTAGACATTAGCACAAAAGCAGCAAAACAGTGAAAACACTTAAATCCTTCCTTCTTTACTAATCATTAACTTCTGTTTACGTCAAACCGACCTTCTTGGAGAAGGAGATCGTGAAGACTTTCTTTTTGCAGTTTTTGATGTTTTAGGAGACTTGGAGGGACTTCTACTCTTCCTTTTACGCCTTTCTCTATAGGACCAAGAAATTCAAAATCATCAAAACCCAAAAAGAATAAACTCAAAAAGTACATAACAGAGAGCTCTTAAAATGATCTGACATATCCACTGAATTTAACAGTCTGTATTACAAGCACAATATGAACTGTACAACTAAAAAAACAACCATTCTGAATGCTTCCATTTAGTGGGAAAGGCAGTATGAACTTCAAAGGGTAATATTATAACCTGAAGACAACTGTGACTTCAGTTTAACCTGACTGAAATTTAATTCCTGAATACATGAGCCAGAGTTAGTAGGTGGAGAAAAAGCAGTGCACAGGGACACCCAAGCTGTTGTTGAAGTCAGAATAAATAATATCTTGTTTTTCCAGTGGTCCTTGCTTAGCATATAGAATTACATCATTCTGCAACACATGGAAGAGCTTGTAATGTTTTACAAAGCAGCTGTTTTACTATATATTTAGCTATATAAATTTTTCTAAAGTTACCATTATGGAGTCTGATCTTGAATAGAAAACATGAAAACAGATAATTTATAATGAGGCACAAATTATATTTAAACAAAAAATGGGCCAATACAACTTCATTCAATATAAATGCAGAACCCATCTGTCAAAATAAGATGATTTTTCCTATTTATTTTTCCTAACTCTTCATTTAGTAGGAAAAGCAGATTAGAAGACCAAAGAAAAATAGTGAAGTTTAAAACTAACTTCTACATACAGCACAAAAGCTACATTGATGGATAAATTCAACGTACAAATTGCTTTTGCAACTTGTGATTATTGATATCTTCAGTATTTAGAATATTCAAGAAATCAACTCTTATTAGATAAATTACAAGAAGACATATTGAAGCTAGTATCACTGCATGGATTGATACTCTGACAATACAATCTACTGTGACTGTCCTGGTTTTGGCTAGGGTAATTTTTTTTCTAGTAACCAATACACTGCTGTGTTTTGGATTCAGTGCAAGAATAATGTTGATAACACACTAATGTTTTAGTTATTGATTACTCTAAATCAAGGATTTTTGCTTCCCATGCTCTGCTAGCAAGCAGGTACGCAAGACACCGGGAGAGAGTATGGTCAGGAGAGCTAATCCAAACTGACTAAAAGGTTATTCCATACTGTAGGCAGGGAGTAGGCTGGGAGCTGCAGACTGCCCTGGAAGATGGGCTGGGCATTGGTAAGTGAGGGGTGAGTGACTGTGTAGTGCTTCACTTGTTTCTCTTGGGCTTTGTTTCTGTCCTTTCCATTACAATCATTACTGTTACTATAATTATTTTGTTTCAATTACTAATGTCTTCTTTCCTCAACTCTCAAAACAGAGCCGGCAAAGTGTGACAAGGTTAAACGAGGAAGGGATTGACGACGAAGTTGAAAAACAACAGTCATGGTGGCATTTGCTCACTCCCTGCATTCTTTTGCCCCCTTCGTCCCTTCAACCTCCATACCCCCACCCTACTGGGGAGGAGAAAAATTAGGAAAAAAAGGAAAACACTGGCACTGTACCAGCTGGTAAGAAGAAAATTAACCTTTCAGTCAAAACCAAGACAGGGACTTTCTGAAGCTCCACGGCACAAGATTTCTTAAATATTTTATTCAGCAGGCTTTTGATTTATCTTTGATATACAAAAATAGAAAATGGCCTCAAAATCATGGAGTAAACAACACAATCATTGATCAGTTGTTCATTAATTAATATGCATTTTATTTTGAACATCTCCATATTTATCATCACCTTTTTTCAAATGAGGATACTGGAAATTGATTACTCTCTCTAAGAGCTGTTGCTTCAGCCACACTGAGTGCATTCCTACTTTACTTTTCAGCACATGTACCTGCAAACCAAGTGCTTTAGCAACTGTGTTCAAACTAGAAACTCCTTATTCATGGTATCTCACTTTCAGTTTCTGCTTTTCTTATTTCAAGTTGAAGAACTGTAACCGTCTCATAGCATATGTTGCCATCTCTATTACATTTGTCTATACACATATTTTTGTGCACACATTTCATTAACTCTCTTACACAATACTAACATAGCAAAATTTAAGCAAATACAAGTCTGAATACTTAGATAGTGATCCCATGTCTCTTTAACAGGCACAGAAATAACATTCTGCACCCGTCTGATGCTACTGGCTCTGCTAGCCTGTAAGATAGCTCCTTTTCCAACTGATTTCTCTTCCCCTGGTCTGTCTCTTCTTTCAGCTAGAAATCAAAAATAACCATCTTATTTCCCTTACTTGTATGCTGTCTGTCAGCAAAGAAAAGGCAGTTGCCATCTAGTTCTTCGATGGTCCTGTATGTCCCAATCCACCTTCACCTCTTCTCCACAGACGATGATTTATCCAATATTTTACACAAATCAGGCAAACGATTTGATGAGCAGTCAACTGCTGTACTGCAAATCCAGGCAATTGAAATGCTATCTGTTGAGCAATATTCACTAGAAAGGTCTGCAACTATTTCAACTATGCAGTGTCAATCACCAGAGAGACCCATAAAAGCAAGCTGTACCTCTGTAACCCAGCCTATTCAGAACTACTTTTCAGAGAACATTGCCATTACTCAGGTTGGAAGAACTCTCTGAAGATCACTTAGTCCAACCTACCCCTTCCCCACTTTACAAGAGGGTAAATCACAGTAGGTTATTCAGGGCCATATCCAGTCAGATTTTTATTATCTCCATGGATGAAGGAGACAGTCTCTTACAGTAACTGCTTCCAATCTGCTCGGCAAAACCACAATTGCAGCATTAGAAAAAAGCCTTTATTTGCCATACATCAGTATGTGCTTGCCACCTCTTAATTACCATACAAGCCTACCGGCTCTGTCTTCTTCATACTCTTATAAGATATTCATACATATTGGTATGCTCCTCAGCCTTCTATTTCCCAGGCTAAGCAATCTCAGATTCCTCAGTATCCCCTTGTACGGCAAATGCTCCAAGTCCTTTACCAGCTTCCGGCCCTCCACTGGATTCACTCCAGTATATCTGCATGTCCCTGGTAATGAAAAGCCCAGAATAGGATCTAAATGTGTCCTCTGAATTATATCCCATGAGTTATCTTTCTTGCCCTACTCACAAGACTGCTGTCCTTCCCGGCTGCAAGAACCTGCCTGCCAGCCTTCCAGCCAGTCAGTCCCCACTCTTTACTGGTGCAATGCGATTATTCCTGCCCAGGTGTACCATGAAATGACTATCAGTTCATTAGTCCCACGTGCTGAGTTTTGTCTAAATGGCAGACCAGCCTCTCTGCAGTGGTTTCTCCATAACCTGCAAAGCTGCTGAGGGTGCACTCTATCCCAGTAAGCCCCTGATAATGACATTCACCACTACTGGCTTCTGCACTGATGCTCTAAGGATGTTATCGCTGAAGAAGAAATAATAAAAAGTGTATTTTCCCATCTTCTATCTTCAAAAGAACACTGCCCTTATTTAACAATATTCATTATCATATCAAAGCACAGATTTGTACTTTGACTCCACTAGAAGAGATGCACCAATTTTCACTAGAATTCTTTGTTCAAGTACGTGACATTGGAGCTGCTGAGCTGCATCTTAACTCACAAGATTCCTATGAGGGAGCAAAATTGTTGCCAACTAGGATATGAGCCTTTAGTAATATCCAGCTAACTAAACTTGCTATTTGGCAACAGGAAACCTGGTTTTCCACTGAAGTTTCTATATAAGCTACAAATATTTTTCTGTACTTATCTAATTCAACACTCCCGAAGCCTACAGACAGAAAGAATGGTTTCAAACCTCACAGAAGTATCTGTGTGTGGATCTTACGCTCATCAAGATAGGAAGATGCATATGCTTAAAGAAGAAAGAGTATTTTGCTCAAAACCTTCAAACATACAACATTCAGAAACCATTACACTCTTTTGTGCCTTTTATGAACCCTGAACTGATGAAATTTCAGGACTAGAGGAATTCTGCTTTTGTCTTGTGAAATTATTGTAATAGGTAGAATTTGTCTAATTTCATTATCTCAAGGTTATAGACCTAATTTGGTTTTTAAATCTAAAACAGTATTACTGAACTCCATAATTCCTGATGTAACAGAAAGGACCTTATCCACCAATGTTTCTCAACTTAACTTAGCTGCAATGCTTTTAGAATATGCCTGACTTTGACTGTTTACAGAGATCCATTATAATCTCACAGCCTCCTTCCGCTATACTGAATTGATCCAGACTTCCTGCCAGTTAAGTTTCCCTCAGAGGCAAAAGCAACAGCTACATTAACTTCATTATTTTCCTGCCTACTTCGAGCAGTGTTAAGGAATTACTTTTAACTTATACCTGGCCTAGTAGCTAAACC
Organism: Malurus cyaneus samueli; assembly: GCA_009741485.1. Classification (NCBI taxonomy): domain Eukaryota; kingdom Metazoa; phylum Chordata; class Aves; order Passeriformes; family Maluridae; genus Malurus; species Malurus cyaneus. The sequence continues at coordinate 701,122 of VKON01000311.1, read as the reverse complement.
AGGTATCTCTTCAGACTGAGATACATTCACCTTATCAAAGGCTAGCCAGCCAAGACACATGTTTGCTCCCTACAGTTCAACCATCCAGCCATGAAGTGGCCAGTATTATCAAACAACTGTTTGCAAGACCAAAACGTTGCAGTAGAAAAGTAACGAAAGAACTATGCAGCAGTGACTCAAGCTTTCATCAGGGCAAAGATCATGTATGTGATGCTGGTCAAAATTTTTGGCTATTTCCAACACATGGAAATGGTACAACAATTACCTGATTACAATCCTCAAGGTATATGTATATTATGTGGTAATGTGAAAGTCAAACACCAGCAGCCCAACAAGAAACTGAGTTCTACCAGCCATTACACAGAGCTTTTTATAACAGACATTACTTCAAAGGAAAATCTACAAAACATAAATAATACAGATTTATTTAGTAAGAGACATGGTAATAGTGATACATAAAAATTAGGATGTTGCCTCACTAAACTGACAAGTCAAAAAAAAGCATGAAAAATACTAAACAAACCTGCTGGAGCTACGAGATCTTCTTGAAGAACTATAGCTTCTTGGGGGTGTTCTGGATCTCTTATCTTTCTTCTTTTTATCATCTCTCTCCTTTTCCCTGTCCTTGTCCCTGTCCCTATCTTTGTCCTTATCCTTGTCCCTGTCTCGGGCTCTCTCTCTATCTTTGCTTCGTTCTTTATCTCTCTCCTTGTCCTTCTCCCTATTTCTCTCTTTATCTCGCTCTCTTTCCCTGTCTTTGTCTCGGTCCCTATCCTTCTCCTTGTCTCGGTCTCTGTCTTTCTCTTTTTCTTTGGCTTTTTCTTTTTCCTTGATCTTTTCTTTGTCTCTTTTCTTGTCCCTGTGAAAAGCCAAACACAAACCCATTAATTAATCTTTGAACTTTCCAATTAAAATTACAACTAACTTTTTAGTATACATCAAGACAAAGTTTGCATCTCTGCTGAAAAACAGTTACTCTTCAATTTCTCACCCCTGTTCACAATGAGGCAAAGCCAAAAAATACATAGCCATATAAAGCTAAGAAAAATCTGGAAACCAAACTGGAGAAAGAGAGGTCAAAACCAAATCAAACCACTATCTTCCAAGTGACACTACTATGCTTGGAGAGAATGTGTCTCTCCGCCTCACAGTTACGTTTTGTGAGGAGTGAGACAAACTCTAGAGCCTGTAAATCTTTACTAAAAGTGTATCCACATAAAATGGCCTTCAGATTAATCACTGCCAAATGAATAATGACAGCTGACTGACAGATGTCTTTATATTCCACAGTTTTCTCTCACACAGATCCTTGAAATGCTTGGAAGTCCGACAACACTTAATACACAGAATTAAAATGAGAACACAAATAAAATGCCACCAGATTCTTTTAAAAGGCAAATGTAAGATCAAAACTCAATCAGGACAATTCAATGTCATTAAGAATTTTAAAATTACTGAAGAATTGCTAATACAGTAAAAACAGAAGAAAGAAAAACAGCTTATGCAGGAAAGGAAGCATGATACATGTTCATAAAAAAAGTGAGGAAGATTCCATCTTAAGTTCCAATCATCAAATCAAACAAAAACTAATCAGCTCACAACTTTGGCTGGAAGAATACATTTAGTATAGGACTATTTGAAAATGCAAGACTCCTTTTCACTCTAGTAACCAGGAACATGACAAAAAACACCATCAGAGAAAAACAGAAAGTAAGAAGGGAAATTGATTAGCAGGCCTTATTGTGTCAGACCCCGCGAGATTGCCTGCACTGGTAAACATATTCCGAATTTTACAGATTTTAAACAGACTCCTTCACATGAAAATCCAGCACTCAAACTTTCCAAACGTAAGAAAGTTGGTACTTCTTTCAACTGCAAACTCCAAACAGCAGCTTTGTTATGCTCGGATGCAATCCGATCACAGGTTGCCAAGTGCTTTTTGTAGAGTCTCAGTAGTGAAAGTAAGTACATCATAAAGATAAACGCACACGTCACCCCCCCCAATACCCAGCCTTACAACCCCCAAGAATGCTTTCTAGTTATTTATCAGGAGTTTCACGGATTTGCCCTTCTCAGTGAGCAGATCCTAAAGAAGCTCCACCATGTACAGGATCGTCAATAAAACCCAGCTGGCTACATAGCCTAGTTTTGTTTCCACAGTATACTATAAGCTGCAGCCTCTTTCCAAAACTCTCAATTAAGAACTAGAGGCAGCTACCATCCAAGTACAAATCTTCCTTTAAATGAATCAGGGGAATTACAGAAATGAAACAAAGAACATAGCAAGACTTCTATTCATGAAGCTATTTTCACAGACACTTCTGGTTCGAGCTTATTCACTACTTAATCCCTCAGAAAATTATACTATGATCTTGTTAGAATTTCACAGTTCAATAATTAGATCATCAGACATAAAAACTAACAGACTAGATAAAATACACACATAGTAAATCCTGAAATACATTTATGCCATAAAACAGACACAGGCATTTGTTCCTGCTGTTAGACATATGAAAAAGTCAAAGTTGAAAATACTACCCCATGCACAAAACTGTTTGTGTTCTCAAAATACAGGATCAATGTCAGTCTGAACTCAACACTCCCAACAGACACATATCAAACACACATTATCCATTTTTGTGGGTTCACGAGGTACACAGGAGATTTCTTCAGTGCTTATAATCTGACAAAATAACCTCCTTTCAGTCACCTTGGACACTAGTACAAATGAAGACTAGACTACCAAAGTTCAGGTGCCTTAAGTGTGATCATTTAGCCCCTGGAGGCACCATACATACTACAAGATAACGAATTCTATCCTGCCCAAGACAACTATACTCAGCATTAAAACTTACTTTCTGTCCTTTTGGCCCACAGATGAAACTCTACCCTTTATGGTCACCTAAAAGGTCTGTAAACTCTTTTTCAAAAACTCTAAATGGTGAGCAAACAGTATCCTTTCGTGTAGAACAGAACTGACCGAGAACGAGAGCGACTTCTTGATTTCCGTCTTTCCGTAGATCTAGACCGTTTTTTCAGGGGACTTCTGGATCTGCGTCGGTCCTTGTGTCTTGAGAGAGATCTGTTGCCAGATCTACTTCTATATGAAGGATGCCATATAAAGAATTCCAGAAGAAAAATGTTTTAATATTGAAACTTCATATAAACAAGGTCAACCAACTAAACGACAGTATACGGGTTGCTTCACCACACAGTATTATATGAAGAATTACACATGAATAACATACTGTCCGCAAACATTTTTGTGAGTAAGGATACTTTATGCTTCACCAGGTGTACATGCTCTAGTTTGAAACAAACAACCATTTAAGTTATACCAATGTTTCATAATAATCTCCATGAATCTGGAAAGTATAACTTAATAGCAACAGCTGTCCTTCTGAAATGACACAAAATCTGAAATGGCATAAAATCTCTGAATGACAATTTCTAGCACATTGTAAAAATAATTTGTTACATTTTATTTCCTTTTCAGACCTTTACTGAAGGCTCAGTCACTAAAAAAAAAGAGATTACTTTGGCTGCAACAGTCTTTTTGCTTTGCTCTCCACCCTTATAATTTCAATAAATTAAAAACTCTGATGAACTATCGTACAGCTTTTAGTCAAGTTATCTTTTCAGTTAAGAATTTGTTGCATGGATTTCAGTTGCAAATGCAGATACTCTGATTAAAAAAACAAAGTCTTACACAGATGTGATGAAGATAACAGCACTTTTAATTTTTTTCCATAATAGTCCCTATTTTTGGAAGATGCTTTTCCCCAGAGAAGCAAATAAAACAAAACAAAACAAACCTGAATTTCCACATTAAGTTGCAAAAAACCCGCATAATTGGATTCTTTGCTTTAGATGTTAAGGCATCATGAAGTCTAACTCACAAAAGACAGAAAGACTATGTACACTACTCAATAAAACCTGAAGAACAGGGAAGTACAAAAAGTAACAGCTGCAACTACCTTTTGAAGTTCAAGACACATGGTGTAATATATACCAACAGGGAAGAAGTCATTTTTACAGCTTTGTTCTTCTTACCAGAAAGGAAATACAAATCAATTTCAGGGTCAATTAATTAAAACTCAATCAATGTACAACCTTGAATACATTTTATGCCACAGAGATGAAAATAATGTCATATAAAACAGTAGAACAGTGAAGCAGTAAGGATAGATTATTCTTATGGATGAACCTGCCTCAACAGGTCAGACTAGCTTTTTTCCAGCATGTTCTTAAAACTGACAATAGCAATATTAAACAATTTAACAAAACATAAAAAAAAATATAAAAATCATTGTGTTGTTTAAAGCACAGGTTTTTCACATTTAAAAAAAAGAAAAGCTTATCTGAAATCTCACCTGGTTTGAAATCCCTTCTATCAGTAGAAGACAGTACTGAAATTACTACATTGTTACACAAAAACAAGTTTGCTTTTCAGTTATGCCTTGAGTTAAAAACACAGCAGAGAAGCAAACAATACAGAAGTGATGGAATAGTCCTTCTTGCGTTAAAAAGATACCTAACATTTTGAAATTATTAGGAAACATATACTGTGGTTTTCTGCTATTTCAAACCTAAGCCTGCACTTGTATCGTACTTATTTGATAGCATAAACAATGAGACCTCCCTCTTGACAGGTTTTTTTGTATCTAAAAAATCCTAGCAGTCTTGTTAAGACATGAGAGAAAGGATGCGGGAGAGCCGCATGTTGCTATGTAGGCTGCATTTAAAGTGCAAGCAATCAAATAACATTCCAAATTTTTAAAAAATCCTTAACATAGTCAAATAGCTTTAGATTGATTTACCTATATTCTCAGAAGATACTCCTGACACTGAAAGAAACGGAACCATTTCAGAAAGCCTTAAGTCTCACAGAGCAAGGCTTTTTCATTCTCAGAAAAAAATGTCTTAATGGATATGCTTAAAGAACATTAAAAAAAAATTTCTGTTTCAGAACTGAATAAATCTAGCAAACAAAATCTGCAAAATAAGAAGCTGCCCCTAAAGCCTTTTCCTTACACTTTTTAAAAACATATCTTAGATTCACAAAACAGTAAATAAAAACACTGCATTCATTAACTTGATGTTTAGAAGTTCAAAAGAATAGGAATTCTTTACCAAAAACCAGCCAGCTTATTTGCTCAGGGTATTACTAGTAAATATGTGCTTGATCCACAAAATGTAGATTTCTTTTTAAAATACAAAATGTTATTAGGCTATATAGCCTAACGTACAAAAACATATAACGTTCAAAAACATATAACTTACAAAGAAACCACAGAATTTGTTCTCTTACATGGCACAGAAAGTGGTTTCTAGTATGCTTAACTGAAAGTAAACCTAACATGTAGAATTTAGAGGGAAAAAGCATCAATTCAGAAATTAAGTTCCTGGCTACTCTGATCTGCAGAGCGCAAATTAGTGATCTTTACAGGAATAATACTTGTCTATAACTAAGAAATCTCAGTAACCAGCATCATGCAAAAAGTCTAAATATGATTTTAAGCTGAAACAAAAAGCATACCTACCTGTGTTTTGAGTGTGATCTTTTCCTTCTAGATCGGGATTTTGAGCTAGACCTGGATTCTGAACGAGAATGGGAACGAGATCGACCGCCTTTTCTTTCACTGCTCTTTCCAGACTCTGAGAGGAAAAAACCACTTTGCAGTGTAAGCTCAGAACATTTAAAGATTCCAGTTAACAATCTGGCACAAGTGGAATGCACCACATATATTGCAAGGGGCCTACTCTCTGCACATCTTCCTTCTTTTCAAATATCCTTCAGAAACATCCAAGAAAGTCATTGCATATACTCGTTGAGTGCAGCCATCCTGCAGCAGTACACATAAACCAGATAATTATAAACAGCTAGCTCTATTAAGAATGGGATTTATCTTGCTGCCACAATGCACAAGACGTAACATGTCCTCCTTTTGGTCTACTATTAAACATAATTACTTTTTTTTAATAAACTGAGTAAATTTAGACGGCATAGTTAGAATATAGACAATTATTACTGTCTGTACTTTTAAGTATTTCAAACATTGTACGAATACTGAAGTTTTATTCCTCAAACATTGTTCTGTAGGAGGGAAGGATGAACAGAATAGGGTGAAAAGTCTAACCAAAGGCCAAAAAGTCAATAGAAACCTTTACAGTGAACTCACTATGGTTCAGACTCTAATGTTATTCTGTTGCTTAACAGTGATAAAGTGTTACAGCCATTTTACTTCCAACCCCAAAATACAACAAGAAATATGCCACCGACTCCACCCCCCTGCCAACCCTCAAGACTCCACACTATCTAACCACCATAAAATACTATCTGAGTTCCTTAGTAATGAGAATGGCAAAAAATTGCTGAGGAAAAAAGGTAGGAAGTTTAATAAATTTTAGAATTTTTTTATGCTGTTGTTTCGGAGTCAGTGTAAGCCAGCATAAATCACCACTGAAATGTCTGTCTATTCTCAACACAGCAGTATCTTCCTCCTCAACTTGGCATATCAGAGTTAATAGGGAACACGGAAATAATCTGGATGAAAATAAATCCTTTACAAGGTGTTAATATTTATCCCAGATTAATTCTCTGATCCCTTCTGCTTTGAAGATGTATACACCATGTCTTGATACACCATGAAAAAGAAACAAAATTAACTTGCTGCAGGTAAGGAAAGTATATTACTGTTTTCAGAACCATGCTAGCTCACTCTGACCGTGAAACTATGATATGGATGGGTGCTAAAGGACAGCAAAAAATATAGAGCATTTTCTTTTAAAAATTTTCAAGTACTCTAAACTTTAAAAGTGCCATCATTAAGTACTGATTTAATATTAAATTTGCATTTTTGAAAACATTCAGTGAACATGTATCTGAAAACAAAACACAATGAAATAAAACGCTTTATTCCAATGCTTTGTTGCATGAACAGAATTTTGATTATTTTCTTTTTTTTTCCCCAACACATACTAAATACCTTTGGGTACCCTTCTCCTGTGTCTGAAAATGCTCTTAGAAACGTGTATCACGGTACACACAGATGTGTCTGTTCATTAATGAACACAATATACTTACCTGGCTCAATAGCAGCAGATATAAAAGACTGGGCTTCCCTTACTCTCTTCATCACTTCTTCCAGCTCTTTGGCAGCAGCTTGTGGTGTCATTTCAGGAGGCTTCACTATTGCATTATTGGAGTGATTTATTCTAAATTAAGACAAAAATAAAAACTTCCAAACTCTCGAAAAGAAAAAATGAAAAACAAATAAGAAAACACCTCAACTTCTGTGTATGACTAAAATCCTCCAAGTTCAGCAAAACTACAGATTTTTCCTAACAGTCATCTTTTCTAAGTATATGAAATGTCTTTTTTTTATTGCCTTCAAATTTTATGAGTTTTAAATAATTGTGGCACAATATTTCTTTCTGTGTTAAAATGTTTTCTAGTAGAAGTCTAGAAATCTATTTCAGATCAAATTTCTACACTGATACCTTTTAATTACATACACATCATATATAAAGCTTGATTAGTACAAAGGACTTTGCAGATTCATTGTTATGGCGTTCATCAATTCAAGATTAGATGTAGAAATATCTTATTCAATGCCAACCATGTTGTTCTTGGAAAAAAAGTTATGTCCAACCTTGAAAGGTATTCCAGTTTACTAACAATAGGTCTTTACATTGAAAAAATATTAATCACAGCAGTTTCCTGCACATCAGAGTCATAAATGTATAAGGATACTAAGAAATCCCTCATTCAATATTCATATGGATAATTAATTTCTTACTTCAGTGGCCTGTCTCCAAACATAACTCCATTAAAGGCAAGAGCTCGAGGTACAGAATTTTGGTCTGCAAATTCCACAAAAGCAAATCGTGTTGGTTGCGTCTCATCACCTGCCATTCGCACAAATTTGACTTCTCCAACTTGCTTAAAAAATTCAAGCAGCTGATCTGCTGTTGTAGTCTAGAAAGAGTCAAAGAGCTCAGCTGAAGTAAAATATACAATGAAAACTACTTATCTAATATACTGGGTAGTCTAAGAGCTACAGATTTTGGACTTATAGCTCAGCATTATTACAAAGATGACATGAATTTGTAATACTACATTTTAAGACTTAAGGACACATATTTTTTCTTCCATTATTCTCAAGAATATTCTCCAATTTTATATAGTGCAGCCACAAGCCGTTAGTCCTTCACCTAGGTATAAAAATTTTACATGGGCTTTGCACTTACCAGGTAACAAATCTGAAAAAAACTGGTAAGAAATTTCCTTATACTAACTGTTTCCAAGCTACTGATTGAAACTTTTCATCAATTAAAACAAAAAATCCTAACAATATTGAAAAACTTAGATTTAGCTGGCTCTCTACTACCTTCCAGTTTGTTTCATTCTATCACGATCAATAGTACTTTTAGCTTAGTAGCTATTTCAGCAGTCAAAAATCCTAAAGTGTAATACTTATACTGCTATCAGTCAAAAGCAAGTATTTTTCAATTAATCCAATCACATGTTGAAAAACAACCTGCTGACTGAAAACACTTATGCTAATTTCGCAACTTCCAGTAGGACACATCATTCCATCTTACTGTACCTAAGCAACTGGACTGTGAGTGGGAGACAGCTATCATGATCTCATGACTTCTGAGGATTGCTCATCTAACAAAATACACCTGTACATTTAATCAACACACAAAATCAGAAGTATTGGCTATAGTGGATTTCTCTGGTCTTCTGACAAAGCTTGGTCTGACCTGACTGGCACACGAGCATTCAAAATTCAAAACATCACGAATAAGCAAAAAAAATTAGGGGGTTTTGCTTAAATTCATGCTGTCGTTAACTAATGGAAACTCTTCAATATGTAAGATTAAAATTAATAAATTACATTTTCACAGCTTCCATTAATATTTCCACAACACACAAATGCAAAAACCTACCTGGGAATTCAAGTTTCCAACATAGACTGTCCTCCTGATTTCATCAATTTTAGATGGATCCACATTTCCCATAATAGGTGGTTGCGGTATTTCTCCCAGTGCCGTGATGTTAGGGTCCAATGCTGCTGCTGGGATAGCCCCTAAAGTACCAAGTGAAACACCAAGCTGGAAAACACAAGCACAGAATACACTCTGCAGTCAAGCACTGGTGAAAGGTATTTCACTTCTTAATACTTGTTTGCCTTGATGAACTTCTGCAAAAATAGGTCTAATGAATATAAGCAATACTTGAAAGTTTAAGGTCACAATGCAGCGGGTTTTTTTATAGAAGAAAAATCTACCCAGAAGATTAAGTTTCCTTTGTTAAGAAACTCTGTGGGTCATTAGTTAACATCTTTTTAAAGAGATGTGGACAGAAATACATATTCATCACAAAACATAAAGGCTCTAATGCTTCTAGTCAACCAAACTGAGTAAGATACTTTCAGACTGCTAGTATTTTTTTTTTTTGAAACAAGTATTTGGACTAGATAAGGAGCAACTGAGACCATGCTCAGCAAGGAGAGAAGCGAATTTCCAATGCTCAGGATCATCAAAGGGACAGATAAGGCATCTTCTGGACACATGAATCACCCAAGACAAGATTCACTGCGAAGAACTGCAGCTGAAATGCAAAGAATATTTAGTCTAAGTTCTTCTCCTCATTCCTACTGAATGAGAAAAATACAGCTTTCATGTCTGGAACTGGAAATTGAAATCTCTCCTGTAACATGTTATAAAAAAAAAAATCACTTAAAAATCACTACAAAATTGGTCCACCGAGCTCCTGGTTTGAATTTTCTCTACCCAAAAAGCAACCACCTTTCTAAGAAACGAACTTTCCAAGAAGTGTGGGAAATTCTTAACCAGCCATCAGTAATTTTTTATGCAAGAAAGGAAAACCTATTTGCTGATGTCAAGAACAGTTCACAGAGACAAAAGGGTATAGACCAAAAAGAGCAAACAAGCCCCTCCACTTTTTGTAGTGAAACACATAGAAAAACGTCAAAAAATCTTTCCAGTAGAGATATTTCATAAAAGTTTTTAAAATTTGTTCACTTTAGAATTGAGAATTGTTCATTTGGTAATTAAAAGTTATAATTTTTTTTTCTTTCCATGAATGCATCTGCCAATCTTGACCAACATTAATGGCCCACAGGATTAGGACCAGTCACATTACAATGAATAACAACCAACAACCTATTAACCACGCGTTTGGCAAGCCCATAATGTGAAAGAAAAACTATTGAAAAGAGTGCATGGATATCCTCTAATTAATTCTCAGAAGAGTCACCACACGTAAACCCTCACTGCAACATCAAAGGACCACACAAGCCTTGTTCTCTGACACAGATCACACTCAGCAGAGGAAAGTCAGAAATCAAAGAGCCACTAATTGTACTTACTGTAGTCAAAGGTGTTGGTTAGTATAGGAAGCACCCTGCATCCAGGCATCAGACTTTCATAGTAGAGCAGGCGCCAAACAAGAGAGGGCTTTGGCTTCATCTGGTATTTTACCTGAAGAAGCAAATGAAAGCATTACACAGAGTTGGAACACTAGACAATGTTACTCTTTCTTGATTTTACAGTACCCTTGCATTTAAAATGTAATAAATAACAATGGGAATCTAGTCTACCAATCCTTACAAAGAAACAAAAACATAAGTTTTTCTTTTACCCGCTCATATTAGAAAAACCAAAAGTGAGAAAAATCTTCAAAGACTAGCAATGCTCACTTAATGGATTATTCAATTTAAAAAACTCAATATTATTAATTATTTAACACTTGACGCTATGTCACCTGTACGGAAACCTTAATCGTTCATGAACCAAACGATATCAAGCATGAGCTTCCCAGGCGTGTGCTTTTCGCGGTGATCGAAATTGTTTTACACATACAACCGTTCTGTTGGCTGCATCACTAATAGCACACAGAACATCAGATACAGAAAAGAAGAACATTTTTTAAAGTTTAATCCCCAGAAATGGCAAATAACCAAACCAGCAAAAGAAAGAAAACAAAAAAAAAAACCCAAAAAAGGAAAAAAAACAAAAAACAAAAAACCAAAGTATGTGCTGACTGAAATTTGTGCTTTTCTTTATTCCTCTGGTACTACCTACTTAAAATGTGAAAACAAATAAAACATAAAATAATCAACTACTGAACTACAGTGACTGCACACAATACATAGTACAAGTGAAGTTGAAGGTGGAAGAAGGAAGAGCAGAAAAAAACTTAAGATTTGTACTGTCTCACATTGTAGGTCACCTCTCTATCTGAAACTGGTAAGTTAACACTAAATTTACTGAGAATGAAGCAAATCATAACTGAGCAGGCTAAGCAACTTATTTTTAAAAAATATGTATTTCCTGCTATTTCAACCTGATTATAATCCTCCTGTCATGCTAAAACTTTAACTAATAACTAATCTGAATTAAATGCATATTTCATTCAATGTTAGCCATGATTAACTACAAAATGATACAAAAAAAAATCTCCAAACAATTATGATTACAATGTACATTTTAAATTTGAAATGCAAAGGGATTAAAACTACAACATTAAAACTGAACTAAAAAACTCCTGAAAAAAGTTCTAATCACCCTAGGTATCTATAATCTCCTCAAAATTACTGGCATAAGTCTATATATGCTAACCAACTGAGCCCTTTGGTGTTACCCCAAGGACCCTAATAAAGTAAATCCTCTTATTTAAACACTGTATAAATATTCAAGTAATATATAAAAGCTGTGCCAGTGCTTTTATGTCTTGAATCAACCTGCATATGATTCAAATACAAAACGTCTAAATTCAAAATTTAAAGATTAATATATATTCTTATCAAACAGGAAAATTTGAGCTAGGTTTCTAAACACTGTGCAGGTTTAGTGATACGAGTTCTAACTGACACCACAGAAAACATACTAATTGTAAAAATTAAAAGAAACAAGTTCTGCAAACCTGCTCTACAGATCTGCAGGAAAGCCTGGTTACAGCTGTTATGACCAAAGGACAAAACAGATCTAAATAAAACTTAATTTATATGTAGTATGGGTGGAACAGAACAGATGAAATAACAGTACCCATTTTTTAATGCTTCCTATTTACATTTATTTTATGTTAAATTTTGAGACAACTCGCCCCTTAACATGTAAGAAACGACTTGATTTTGCTAAGGGAGAAAAATAGGAAAATTATTAGCACTTAGGAGTTAACTGTGCAATAATGACTTCCAGGGCTTTTTTAAAAAAAACATGCATGAATCTAAGCCACCATCACAATGTTCAGCACTCTTCACAGATCTGATTTTGAAGTGAGGCATGCAATGAAAGGTGTACCCGATTTGCCTGACTGCTCAAAAGTATCAGGTACTTTGCACACCCTGCCTAATATGTAGGCCTACTAACAGGCTTTTGAATATACAGTTCCAGCAGATGTGCATGCAAATTAGGCATAGAATAATGTACCAGTTCTTCTGAAAATTGAAATATGTACGATTTTTCAAACGACTAATGAACCAGAACTTATCCTGAACAGTGAGCATCTTACATCTTTAACCAGATACTCATACAGCTTTCTATGGATCAAAAGACAAGGCACAATTAAATCCAATGGCAGAAGTGGCTTTGGAAGTGGTGTTTTTGCATGGTAATTGAGATCCTTGGTCAGTAATGTACATGAGTATATGCCTAATTTAAGTATGCACTTACATACAGCCATTTCGATACATGTTTAACCAGATAAACTTAAAAAATGCTTAGCCATTTAACCCTTTTAAATAGGAATTGAGTTAGGCACATAATTAAGACAGACAATAAGTCAAGTCCCAAAAGTGATTGAAGTAGAAGCCTAAAGGTTAAGTATATGGGTCATATAGCACTGAAATAATTGAAATTAATAATTTGCTGAAATGTTGTTCAAGAAATCCACTGAATATTTCAGGTAAGTTCACCATTATAGCAGCTCACAGAATGAAGAGCATGCATTTGTAAACTGTAAAGTTTTCAGCTTATTTCCAGAATACTTTGGTCTTTCAACAATGTAAAGTTCTATTTTAAATAATCAAGCTGGTCAGTTCCATACCACAAAAAAGAACTATTTATTTTGTTTTCAAGAATGAGAAAGGGTGTATTTCTACACACAGAACCCTGAAAATCTGCCTGTACATTGAAAGACATTACCTCTTCAGGATAACATTTCCAGTTTTTTTAAGACCATGTCAACGTTTTAAAAAATTCTACAAAACACTGTTGTTGAGGGGAAAAAAAAATCTGCACTATCTTGAATATCTACCTCCATACGCTTTAAACAGTTTTGAAAAATAAACCGACAGATTTATTAATCCAAATAACCTCATGCGTTAACACCTTTAAATTTTGCAGTTTTATCTTCATGACTGAATTTGTAAAGGGAATACAAGCCAGAAACTACAACCAAACATGCAGGTTATGACACAACAGATTAGGACAATCTGGTTTAAGAATAACACTCTCATTTTTAGAACATGGTATTTAAAATCTGAATAAGAATGAAGGAAGCAGTCAAAATAAATATGCCACATCTATACCACATCCTTAAGACAGATTTCTTAGAAGCTCTTCTGCTTAGTAAATTTCAGGATCTGTGATAATTTATTTACTGATTTTTCCCTCTGCAACAGAATCTGGAAGCAAATGTAGACAGTCACAGCACTACCTAGAGACACAGCTGTGATTGCTACTCTTTTGTACTATCAGTCTTCAAGAAACCTGAACAACCTAGTCCATACCAGAATCCATTTTGCTGAACACTAAACAGAACCATCTGCATTTAACTAATCACAATTTTTTTATTCCTCAAGCACTCAAAACAACTTCTTACTCTTTGTTGTGAAAGTATAGGTTTAACCCTCATGACCAAAAGTGCTTCTACAGTGAATTTGCTTGTTTTAAAAATACTCAAAGAGTTCACAGTCTACTTTAAACATTAAAAAAAACATTATTTTCCTGCAATTTTAAATTAATGGAACACTTAAAATGATACACTTAAAATTATTTCTATGCAATCCAACTCATGAATCTTAGTGGATTTAGCAGAAGTGAATAGAGAGTACAGTTACTGGCAATTATATCAACTGCCACAGCCAAATCAAACAATGATCACAAATCAAAACTCTCCCCAGCTGCAGAGCATACTCTGGTGAAAAGAGTAAACCCAAGAGACCCCAGTGCAGCTGCCTGGGAAGAGCAATGCCTAGGACTAGACACACGACTTTGTCCACCATTTCTGTTTCAGGGCTTCCATTTCACAAGAAGAAATAACATCAGTTAGCGATGATGAACCATCTTAATCACTCCAGCATGAAGTGCCAGGGCTTCTGAGACTGGGATGACTGGAAAAAACATTTTTTTTTCCCTAACTGTTGTTGTTGGTTTTTTTTAAACCTCTTCCTCAAATTATCACCACTGAAGCATGTCAAAGTGCAATACACATACACACACACACACACACACACAGAGATAACTGATTCAATCTTCCCACAAGTAACAGTGTTAAAAGACAATGTGTCTCACACAACACACTCCAACCAAAACTTCAGGCTGCATTTGTACTTATGAGTGGTCAACAGTTTTTTTCTGAAAATTACAAAAACAAAAGGATGAAATCTTACTGCCATTGACCTCACTGGAGCAAGATTTCATCAGAAGTAAACAAATATTTCATGACATTAAATATGCATAAGAGTTCAATTTCAGAAATAATTATTTTCATAGTAAGCCTTCATTTAAGTAGCCAGTGCGACCTAAAATAAAACACTCTGCTGAGGAATAGTAGCAGAGAAATATTATTGCTTTCTCCAGAGAGCTTGTCCCTTTTCAAGAAAACTCAAAAAGACAACATGAGAGAAGTACTCAAAACTGATATATTTTTCACTATTCTTGTCTTTTGACACAATGTACTCATCTGTTGAATTTAGAAGCTTAAAAGCATTACAAATCAAATTTATCCTTAATTCAGAGCATTAAAAGCTAATCACATTCTAAATTCTCTGTATACCATCCACCATTCATAAGCAGCTTCAAGTCAACTTCAAAATCAAACATTGTGAACCCTTTACAAACATCATTTTTACAGAACTGAAGTACCAGTTCACAAGTACAAGGGAAAGAGATTTAACAGAACAAAACAAAAAAGGGACAAAATAAAATAAAAATAAAAGAAACAAAGGAAAGAAAGCAAAATAAAATAAAAACAGAGACAGGGCGTCCATCTTCAGCAGGCCAGACTTCGATCTCATTTCCCCCATGAAGATTTCACTTGGCGGCAGGTTTAGTGGCATGGCAAACAATGCCTAACTCAGGCAAGTGTAACAGGTCTGCCTTGGCCAGTCTAGTCATCTAATAATGCACAAATATCACACAGAGAAAACATATAAAACCAAATTAATAGTCAAAATCCATCTACCAGATAATGTGGACATAAAATTTAGAAAGGTTAGGGTGGCATCTTTGTTTATCTTTCAACCTTTGCATTTTCAAAGTATATTTAAAGAAAAACCTATGAATACACACACACAAAAAGTCCTATTTTGACAGCTTAATAATCTTATTTCATTTACATTTTTGCTAATTGTTCATTAAATGTCATATAATTTACATTGATTTCATTCTGTAACCATTTCCTCTTTGATTTACCACCATTTATTTTAAATACATACCAAATTTCAGATTTTATTCTATTTTCTAAAACCGGGTTTTCAGAGTTCCATTTTACCTCTCATTTATGTTCAACATCATGCATGAAATATTTTATTACTGACAACGCTGACCAATGGTGTAATTTTACCTCCTGGTAGGATAAAACCGCCACTAGGTTTCAAAACCCACTGATACATTAACAATGCATCATATGTATGATACATAGTGAAAAAACCCTTGTGCCATGGTCTCCAAAGCCATACTTATTCCCACACAATAAATTCATCAGTAAGCTAAATTTATATAAATTTTCATCTTTTTCAAGTGACTGATTCTGATCTAAAGTTACAGGGAACAGCATTCTGACATTAAAAAAAAGTGACTTCAAAGCCCAATCACTTGTTCATTTAATTATGCATACATTACTGTGGAGTCCAGAATAATTCTGAACAGGGATGACTGTTTTCTCAAAAAGGCCTGATGAGCCCCTTATAAATAGAGTTGGAACAAGGTTTGTCAGAACTTTGGTTTATTCACCTTTCCTTCACTGTTTATCACAAAAGGTACAGGAAAATGCAGCTTTACCTGCCTGTTGCCATATCATGTCAGGCAGTAATCTCATCACAAGAAAAACACCAGGAAGTGTTGTTCACTCAATAGGCAGCCATCTTCCCTCTTTGGCAGTACTGAACCAGTGTTAAGATCTTATTGATGAAATATAAAACTAAGATTCTGCATAATCTTTAATCAATTTATTTAGGGAAATCCTTCAGTTGGACATTCTGAACCCCTTAGCCTCTACATAGTTTCAAGTGTATAGAGCAAATATTCTCTCTGTGCACTGCAATATTCTCTTTGTAATTTAAGAACAAGATAAAAATACAAACCAAAAAGCCCCCAGAACAAGGCACAAAAGCAAATAAAAACCTAAGCTTTACAAAGAAAAATGTATGTGCTGTATGCCCTGCCTAAGAAGACTACAAGAAAAGACAGTATATTGTAGGTCAGTATGGCCTTTAGTGAAAGTACTTTTAGCTGCTGAAATTTTGGAGACTTCTCAGAGTTTGCCAAGAACATCCCAGGTAAATATTACAGCAGCACTCATCTCACACTGTCTAGATCATGCTGTGGCAAACATGCCAAAAAATGGCACTCTGGGACCATTGTTAACAAACTGCAGGAAGTCAATGATATTGTTTTGAACCAAAGCCTGACTCTTGCAGAGACCTGACTTCGTAGAGATGTTAATAAGAAGTACTTCTTGATCTGCGCAGCTTATATTTATAGTTATAGTTTGATCACTCTATATATTGCTGCTCATGGAAAGTTCAAAGTTAAGTCAGGTTCGCTCCTTCAGCTGGAATGATTCCACTCTAAAGAGGCAAAAGATCCAGGACCAGTCAGATGCTAAAATCCACAAGGATCCCAATGAAGTCAATGGGGCTCTGCCTAATCCCAATGATATGCCTACCACAGGACCCTGCTTTATGTAACTGTATTCAGACCTAGGATGCTATACTAACAATACAAACTGTCCTGAACTCAACACATCTGTAAAAGAAAGGCCTCAGAGCTAGTTAAAAAACATTTGTCAACTTAGTATGTGGCAAGTATTTTATTTCTTTTAAGAGTTTTAAGAACATTTTATGAGGGAAGTATTCCGGATAGATCACTGCGTACTTAAAGATATATCCAAAACAAAATAGGAATACCAGTATATGTCTTTCATGGCACGTGAACTAATATTTTCAACACTAAAAAGAAGGAAAAATTGTCTTTTAAATATGAATCTAGTAGGTGAACACATATATTCAAACAGTATTTTGAATGCTAAGTATTTTAGATTATGACTCTAAAATGGCCAAATGAATATAGCACATGTCTACAAGACAAAATTGGGATTCACTCAAAAAAATGGAGAAATACTAAGTATCTTTAAAAAAGCACAAATCAACAAAAAATCCACTACACCAAAGGTGATACATTAAGATTCAAACTGCCTCAGGAAATCGCCTCATCTTTTCAGAGTTCCATTGACTTCAGTGAGGACTCTGTGTGCAAATATGCTTGCCAACACAAATCATAACGAAAGGAATTATTTTCCTTTATTTTCCCTTAAAGTATGTCATAACTACAGAAACATGAGTTATCGTAACTTAAACCAACTATCTTTTTGATAATGCTAAATTTCAATAAAATACACATAACTGGGCTTTTCATTCAATTTTCCATTTCGTTTCAAGGACTTTTTTTTTCAAAAAGCAGTAAAATAAAGTAATAACAGAGCATCACCTTCTTACATAGAAAGCTTACACGATTAACAGACACAACAAAGACCAACATTACAGAACAATGTCTAAAATACCAACCTTCTGCACAGGGCACAACTATCAAAGCTCTGTCAATAAAAACCGTGTTAGTTAGATGCTGGGCCACACCAACACTCGATGCTTCACGAAACTTAATATAACATACTTTGGAGGAAAAAGCAAGAGGTGCGTTGCTGCAAGATAAAAGGGAAAAAAACCAATTAGTCGTAATTGCATGCATGTATTTTTAACTATTACTCCTTACAACAGAAAAGGTTTCAGACTTCCTAGAAAAGGAACACAAGAATATAGAAATCTACTAACTTGCCTTCTTACTGCATCAATGAAAAAAGCATGATGTAGCATCTCCTACTTTTATTTGAAAATTTACATAAGCCAAAATCACTAACAAGGCTCATTTTCTTTTATAACCTGGTTACACAACATAGACTAGTACATTTCAAATTACTATTTAGGAGCATAATCAGAATAACCCAATAAATACAAATATTTTGTAATTTATCTTTTCTTTAGAAAATGATCTTCATTTAGCAAAGTCAAACAACAAACCCTGACATGACTGGATAGAATAGCTTCTGAGCCAGCTGCAAGGTCTTGGTTGAGACCAGTTTCCAACATCAGAAGTGACAGCTAACTGCGACTTTTTCAGTACTCAACAGAAACCACTAGGACTTATATGGCCACAAGCACTGGTTTGGTTTGGTTTGTTAGGGGAGAGGAATCTATTTCCCTGCTTGAACACAAGCTATGTAGAAAATACGTTAAAAAATAATAAATATCTAAGGGTCTACAATGAGGGTCTACAAAGTATGAGGGTCTACAAGGGCATCTTGGTACTAGGTTTCCAAATTTATGGAAGAAGAAATTCCCCATAAGGAGACCACCTCTATTAAAAACACATCAAGGCCACATCTACATCACAGGAAAACATTTAGATCTGAGAGATCTAAGAAGGTTTAACAGTGCTGGAGTCCCCTCCTTTCAAGGCTGAAGTCAGCCTCCAAACTCTTCCCATCAGGCTTAAAAAGTCTTTCCTAAACCAGTAAAGTCCTATTTTGTTTTAATTCCTTTGTTGCCTTTTTTCTGCTAACCTTTGCCTAGGCTGAATTGAGGGATACTCACAATCTTTTTCCTATGGTTACACAGCAGCAAAGTGAAAACACAACTCCTACATTTCTTATTCAAAGTTACTAAGAACCTAATTAAAACTTTTTAAAAAATTTTAAAGGAAATAAGTATTACTAATGTATTTGAGCATTTCTGACCTTTCATTTTCCCTCTGTAGGAGACAGCAACATTAATCTCCCAACAGAATAAAATCAACCAATTATTCTATGAATGATCTTATCCGAAATCTACAGTAAAAAAAACACAAATGCAAAAAGTCTACAACTATAGTTCTGTAGCTGTCAAAACTTTTCTCGCTGGTCCCGCGCGGGCAATGTGGGTGACGTGTATGGATCATGTACAGACAATTTTCCAATATACTCCGTCTTACAACAGAATAAACTGAATAATTGTGCAGATCAGTTTAAATAAGGCTGTGTGTGTTTTGCCTCCGAGGCCTCACCTATATTGCTGTCACTGCAGGATATAAAAATGCCCATTTACTGGACCACAGATGACAAGTCCATGCCCCTTTTCTCAGTTAAGTGAAGGTGGCCCTTCCACCTCTGCCAGAACAGGTAAGGTATACGAGTGATTCGGGTGGCACCCCTCAATGCTAAAAGAGGCCTTGCCCAAATACTCTCATTCATGTACAGAACACTTTTAGGCTCCAAACTAGATGAGGCCCCAAACCTCATGGCCAAGGTCTGGAATGGCTTCTATCTCCACTTCTCGATGCCTACTGGGTTGCAACCAGAGCAGACCTTCCTGGGGGCAGAACATAGAGGCCAATCCAATTTTTCCCTTTACTAGGGAAGGGTTATGACCAACTAACACATCACCCAATTTCTGGTTAAACCAAAAGTTTATTCTCAGTGTTTTAGCTTCCAAGACCACTCCAGACTACAAGCAAGCAATGTTACACAGCAGGTCTTGCTACACCAAATAGAGGCAGTTTGTGACTCCCTGCTTTCAAGTGTCTCCTTCTGCAAAAACTCAATTGTTGCTCAATAAAGTTTTTCAACATTTAACTGTTAAGTCCTCTTAAAGCCACATTTGAAGGCTCATCAACACAAATGTAATTCTGAACGCTACTCTGAAACACAGACTTTAATCAGGTGACAAATGTATCCCACAAGCATGTCTAGGACTAGGAATCTGATTACAGGTGACACTGGTCTCTTACTACAATGAAAACCACCACTAGGCTGTGTCAGTGGCTGGCGTACTGGAGTACACACCCAAGGCAAAAGACCTGTCACACATAGCAAACTAGCTTCAGATTTTAACGGTACTGCTAACTGAAAGTGAGCTACTTTTTGTTTGGGACACCTTTGTTTAGCATCCACTTGTCAATGAAATACTATTTTCTGAATTTACCATCACGGTATTTAGGCAAGGAAATCCACACTTCTAATAGTTATGCATAAATAACTGTAAATAAAACCAAGTGTGGAATAGGTAATCACAACCCTGCATCCTATTCTGTGAAAACTGAATTAATCAGCATTATAGCCTTGAGATTCCCAAGTCAATCCCTATTATGGTACTGGATTTTAGTATTTTATGTATACATACACCCTGACAAAAATATACACATTGGTACAAACATTATTTGTATATCAATGGCAAGAAAGTATCCATTTCCCTTAAAAACCTGTTATATAACCTATTGAAAGATAAGGACAATAGCTGCACAAAAAAAAATATATTCATTCAAGAGAAAACCCAAAGTATAAACTATGGAACAAGTCCAGGGCAAAACCCTGGAAAACTGTATAAACATCCACCATATAGCTATCAGCAAGGCTGTTTTAAAATTATCTTTACAGGCTAAATTTCTTATCCTGAATGGCTGGAATTCAAACATACTCAGATGTAATGAAGCTACATAGAAAACTGATAAACACTAACTTTTTGGCTAGTCTGTTTTTCGAATCTGAGTTTTGTGGAAATTAGTATCTTCGTATTAAAATTCACGTATTAGGATCCTAGACTCCCTCTCCTTTCCACTATTCCGATTTAATTTTTGCAAGAAAATAGAAGATGTGAAAGGATATATTTGTTATTCACTTCCCAGTACAACTGCTGCCTCGAGAAAAAAAAATTCTTTTTCTCCCCTTTTCTACTGATCATCATCTACCCAGAAGAAGCAACACTGTTCCTCTGCGAGCCCCAATATCTCCCATCTGAGTGCACCCCTCGCACGCCGCTGACACCATGAGAACCGCTATAATTTAGGGAGAGGTGTGAGGGCCATGAATAATTTACTGCCTAAGTCTTACTGGAGGCACAAGGCAGGGCAGGTTCCTTTCCTCTGCAGAACCTCAGCTATTCTGGCTTCTATTGGACCCCTTCTCGGAGCACCAGCCCCATGGCCCGGCGCGCGCAGAACGAGGGGCGGCCGGCGGCCTCTCACGGCCACGCCTCTTCCTGGCGGGACCAGGGCCCGCACCGGCCCCGCCCTGCGCACAGCGGCCCTGCCGGCTCCATATGAGTCGGCTCCCGGGCAAGCGGCTCCGAAGAAGCGAGCGATCTCCACGCCGTGGGCGAGCGGGGGGCCCCGCCGGCAAGAGCCGCCCGCCTCCCCGAGGAACTT
>VKON01000311.1:658298-677623 GCA_009741485.1 Malurus cyaneus samueli | reverse complement strand
TGTCAACCCCGTCGGCGGCTCGGGGCCTGCAGGGCCTGCAGAGGAAAATGAGAGTTCTCGTTTAAGCGCGCGTTTGGTGACCAAGTTTAGTAAGAGTTTAACCACCCTAGGGAATGAACGCCCTGAGAACACCCTGTGTCTGAACAGGAATGGGTTGTAAATGGTTCTGTTCTAAATTGGTTGCGACTCTGTTAGAATGAAATTGGTCTTGCCTGCAGTTGTAGTTCAGATACTTAAAAATTAGATTGGCTGGAGAAGATGAGGCTGACCGCTTCGTGTATGAGCGATCTACTTTGGATCAAATTATGGTCTTTCCTAGTGGAACAGAGCTTTGCATCTTGGCAGTGAAAGGTTTAAGGTTTCAGACAGTTCGTAAGACTTTCCATTCACTGAGCTGAGAAAAGATTGAAGTATTTTTGAAGCTATCTGGGCTGAAAAATACTGCAAATTTGTGATAGTTCCCTGAGCAAGTAGGTCAGCTGTTACAGAATCTCCATAGATAAGTCTGGATAATGCTTCTTTTATTGATGCTGTATACATTACAGAAATGTAAGTAACTCAGAGCAATTGTCAGACATGTATTTTATTTTAAAATGTTTATGAATATGTTTCAGGTAGAACTTAATTTAAAATTACTAGCAATACACTCATATTCTCTTTCTAAATTAAATCCAGATTCCAAAAGTACAAGACTTAAATCCTTTCTTGTCGCCATTCTGGCAACTTCTAAATAGCTTAAATTGAGAGAAGTTTAACTGGAGCTTCTAGATATTTTGTTAAATATTGTGGAAAATGAATCTGATACTATTATGCTATATGTAGAAAACCTTCTATAAGGTTTTCTTCTGTTTTCACCAAAACATCTCATCCCAAGGTGGTTAGCAGAGATGTAGACGATTTTAGTGCTTTGAATAATCTTATCCTTTCTCATTGCATCTCTTAGTGGAGAGTACCAAATAAAAATGAACTCTCAAATTCACAGAGAAAAGCTTTGTGATGTCAGAATTGACTGGGATAACTTCCTTCGTGTAAAGCCTGTAACAGTACATGTGTAATTCTGAGCTACTGGTCTGCTCTCTGAAAACAAAGCAAGCAAAACATTGATTATATTTTGTAATTGTCAGTTCCTGCCATCAAATTAGCTTGGAAAATAAATGAATTTGTATTTCAAAAGAATAGGGGAAAAAAACAATCCCAGATCCCCAAAAATCTAATGGTCAAAGCCTTGCGTCACACGTGTTGCCACTGAAAGGCTGGAAGCAGACAATAAATATTTTAGTCGAATTGTTCAAAATTTAGAGATGTTGAAGGGCCAGTCCCCCTCATATAATAAAACCCCTCAGAACTATTGAGAAAGAAAAAGTAAATAAAAAATGCTAGACATGAAAGAAATTGAATTGATGTACAAGCAGTGCCCAGACATCATCTCTCAAATCAATGGCTAATAGACCTTTATTAATACCTGAATCATTGCTGTAGGTCTACAGAAAACTTTAGCTGCCATCTAAGTGAATGAATATGTGTACAAGTTACTTTTCAATTTTGCCCACCTGTTTTTACTTGTTATTAAATGTATTTGTGCATGTAAATAAAGCTTCAGTAAATAAACTCTTTCATTTCACTTCCACCTTGCTTTTCAGGCTAACTAGCAAAACCCAAGGCATTCTGCAGGCTTTTTGGAGGTATTGGGCAAACGTCAGAATGCAAAATATTTGCTTTCCATTACAACTGCACATCTTTTCTGTTTTATTGATCAGCAGAGTTTTTTCCTTAAGAACTGTAAAATAATCTTCCCCTCAAACTGCATCACTCCCTCATTAGATTCTGAAAAAGAGCACTGAAAAAGAACACAAGGTATGTTACCTCTGCAGGGATTGTGGTTACCTGCATGCAAAATGATGAAATCTTTAAGTAAGAGTGACTGTTAACTTTTTGTCCAAGATTGTATTTTGTGATTTTGAGGATTAAAAAGCAATTACTGGGAAATGTTGATTGCAAGGTACCAGTGGAAAAATACCAGCAATTCCAAAGGAGGTTGCAATAAAAGTTAGTTTAGATGAACAGGAGAAAGTCTTTTTCATTTCAAGTGGACAGTGGGTAGTCGATAGAGGTGGAGATCTCTGTGATACTTGCTGCGCTTGCAGGGGGAGGGTATTGAAATAACGTGAGGTAAAAGAAAGAAGCATTACAAAGCCTTCATTAGCTTTCTTTAAATGGAAGCTTAAAGCCTTCAAAAAGAATGTCAGCCACAGAGATAACAATTATTTGATAAATATCAAATAATTCTAAATCTTAAGCAATTTTTGGTAAGTAAAATTTAACTTCAGAATCAACCACTACTGCAGCACTGGTACAAACTTGCCTCTGGAACTACTGGTCCAAAAGCCCTTGAACTACTGCAAAAATCTGCAGCAAAGAAGATGTACCGTGGCCAAGGAGAATCAGGAATAAAGGAAGTGTTCACATGCAAGATCACAGGACGTGATGGGGTGTTTCTGTGAGTGTTGAAGAATCTAACCAGTGTACTGTCAGACCACCTCCAATTATCTTTCAGAGTCATAATGTTTCGGGAGGAGAATGTCACCACTAGATTGCAGATGAGCAAGAAGAAGCATTGGTAAACTTAGAGGCCAATCAGCCCCATGTCCCTGGGAAAGTGATGGAGCAAATCCCCCTGACAGCCGTTGTCAAATACGCCAAGAACAAGAAGAAAACTGGGAGTTGTGAGTATGGATTTATAAAGCACAAACTGCCTGACCACCTGGTAGCCTTCTGGTGCCATGAAATGACTGGCTCATGAATGAGGGGAGAGCAGCTAATACTGTTTGTCTCTATTTTTCTTTACTCTTTCTTTTCTTTCTTCCTATTTTAAAGCAGTACTAGAATGCTACCAAAACCAATATATTTGTGTAGCCTGTGCTAGTTAACTTTACATCACTTTCCTTATTGTATAACCAAAATGTCAGTCTTTTGTGTAGATTAGTGATGCAGAACACTGGAAACCAATTTCTCTTCTGCAGCATGGATGTTGCTTTTCTTGTGAATTGATCAAGAGGCATAATCTTCAAATGCCAGTCTCCTGCCGTACAAACTGACTGCTGATAATACTCCTATTTTCTGGTTTTACTCAGACACATATTCCAGATTCACAGACACATGTTCACACCTCAGATTAATTTCAACTAATGTTCGAATACAAATAGAACAGAAAATGTTAACTTTATAACATTTCACAGACAATAGATCTTATTCTAAACTCCAGCAGATGCACAGTGGGTCCCAAGTACAAGAAGTTTTTTTCAATCCCTTTCCATTGTCATACCTTTCAGGTTTATCAGGTAACTGCTCTCATTTTTTCTGTATGCCTTAGTATATTTTATGGAGTTTTTAAAGAGGACTCGTATAGAACAGAAAAACATCTTACAGAAGACAAATTGTTAATTCTGTGTAGTAACCCTCAGTCCACTACATCCGTAATCCCAAAAATTCTATAAAATTATTCAAAAAGAAAGTAAAAGACCAATTTTACATACCTACCCAGAAAAATTATGAAAATACTTTTCATGGATAAAATCTCTAGAATAGTAATTCTTTTCCCCAGGTGAAAGTTTCATCTAGAAATTTTCAAGTCCTGCCTATAATGAGATTAACAGATGAAGTCTACATGGTCGGTGTAAGCAGCTGAAACCAGTTTAAAATGTCTTGCCTCTGAATGGCAGTCAGCTGCACAAGCTAATATTGAGCTGAAACAGCTCTGAGCTTTCTGCATCTGCTTTTTATCTGACTTACGGCAAACACACAAAAAAATTTAGGATTGCAGTATTTAGCATAGCAGTATCCATTAGAAGAGTCACGTTAGCAGCTCTAGGAGTGTGTTTCACATTGACATTCTCATTCTTCTCTTCATAAAATTGCTTGTATCAAAGATGGAGTAGTTTTCCTCAACTTAAAATTATTTTTAAACTTATCTCAAAATAAGATGAGGGAGTTAGCTGACAGCCTGAGATAGTATCATTACCTCTGAATCTCCAAGCATGTATTAACAAAGGAGGAGTATTTCCACCATTTAGAAACTGGGAAGATGTACAATAGCAGTTAAGAGTTGAGAATCTTAATCTGAGAACAGATTCTGCATCCATTTATCATTTCTGGGCAGCATTTCTTCAGTCACTTGTGAAATCTAGAATCTCTTCTGCAGTCAAAACTACTTGGATTACAGAAGCATTTTTTCTTCCAAAGAGGATTTTAGAAAACTTTTTTAAAGCTGTATAAAAGTCAGTATCTCAGTTGATAAGCCAATAGTTTTATGATATACTTTTAATAACTGTGTAACTAAGTATGTGTAATGAAAGGAAACGTAAAAACTCAGCTTTTATTTTTTTTAATTAAATTGAGTGTCCTCTAGGAGATCTGCTACTTCCTGTTCTTCTGGCAGGACATACAGTTGGAAATGTTTGGGAAAGTGCCACTGGAGTGAAAAAAGTATCTTTTTTTGCTGTGAGGTTATCCTGCTGGGAATCACAGCATATAATTCTACATATTCTACAAGGGGAAGACATTTTTTGACCTCAAAAAGCTCTATGAACAAGGTTATTCAAAGGTGTTGGATAGAAAATTACGGAATTCACTGGGACAAATTTCTTTTTCTTTCCAGACAGATTTTGTAGGAGGAGGGCAAGAAGTTTTCTTCATGGCATAAGCATATATAACCTTTATAATTGTGATGTTTGAAAACTGGAGTATAACTCAGTGCAGATTAACATTTAGGTTTTATTTGAACGTGGTATAAAATAGACATTATTACAAAATAAAGTGAGTTCAGTAAGTAGTAATGCTAAAAAGTTACTGTGTCTTCAAATGTCTTCAAGTATGATTCAATCTGTAATAGATTAGCTACATTTACAAATAAATAAACCACCACACATTGCTTAATGCAGCTTCAGGAAATCACCCAGTGTATTTTCATAAGATTAAAATGCAGAAGAAAAATTAATTGTTTAGGTATTTTCTCTGTTTGGAGGCTTTCAGCATGGTTTCTCACCCTTGAATGGATCAGCTCCAACCTCATTAGTCATTGCTTATGAGACAATTTTCCATGATTATTTCATTTTTTTCCAGGACTTAGTATTATGTCAGCTAACCAGAAGTTACTATCTACTTAAATACTTATTAGTAAACCTCAGTTTCTCTGTAGTGAAGCTACAACTTTCAAATGAAGTAGTTCTTGCTAGAAACATTCCCAGCAAAAATACCTTCTCCGTATTCAAAGCCAGTTGTTGATTATTCTATTGTAAGTGGAAGTCCTTGCAGACAAAAATCAATCAAATGGGCTAAAACATTGATGTTCAGAGCCTTGGCACAATACTTTCAAATCCTGAATTTTGCCAGAGCATATTAATAATTTAGTAGAAAGCTTTCCCTCCTTTTTGTTAGTTTGTTATTGGTTTTTTCTCCAAAGTTTCCTTCACAAATTATCAGCATTAGCAGCTGAATGAGACTTTCTCTGGAGAGCATCTGGTTCATCTGCTACCAGTTTCTCTATTAAAAGACAGCCCACGGAAAGTCAGATCAACCAAATCAGTATTTTCACATCTGGCAAACAAGAGTGAATATTCAGCCACTTTTTTTTTTTTTAATTAATTTGGACAATAGTGAAGAATAAACATTTCAGCTATTTGCAGCATCCAGCCATGCCTCATGAAATGGATGCAGTACAGAGCCATATTCCCCTTTGAGTTACGCAGCTGCAAAAATGAATGTTGCAGACTACAGTGATAAGAAGTTTAATTCCCAGTGCTCTAATGTTTGGGCCATGCAGAAAAGCTTTTTTTATTCAGCAATGTGATGTTTCATGAGGAGGAATTGTTAGCTATTTCAGAAACCTTGCCAGCCTAGTCACATGTTCTCTTGCATGGTCTTAGTGCACCTCTAAAGCTTTTAATCTGGAATTCATATAAATATGAGGGGCTGAATCTTTCACAGCTCAGTAATGTTTGCAAATTACTTTTGATATTCACAAAATCCTATGCACATTATTGCTGATGTAGTTTATAATATTGGATGTAGTACTCCTTCATGTTTTCTCTTCCTTTAGGCCAAACAGCTGCCCATACTTAATGTTTATCCCTAATAAAAAGCAATAGCTCAAATACTACAAATTGCATTATTGAAATATAAGCCACATTCTCACAGACAGAATTCAGGAAAAGCAAACACAAGAAGGCAAAAGAGTCGGACATCTGGGAATGCTTCAGAGTAGAGGGTCTCAACTGCAAGGAGATGATACTGTCTGTACTTGAAATGAGGCTCTTAGCAGCCAGAGGGAGAGAATGCCTCTAGGAACCCTCCAAGAAATGTGAGGGACCTGCTGCTGCCACATATAAAGCAAGAGGGCCACAGGGCTATGGGCCTGAGGAAGCTCTGGCAGCAAGTGTGGTCAGCAGCCCTTGATGCAGGATCCCTGAAGCCTTTGTCACAGCTGCCCCTGCTTAGAGAGGGTGATGTTCCCACCCTTTAGCTAGTGCTAGAAGGAGGCTTGTAGGCTCAGAGGGAGTACTTGGGGCCTCTCCTGGACCTTTTATGCAGGACTTGTGCTGCTGTTGGAGAGCTATGCTGGTAAGCAGAGGAATTTTGATTGAAAGTCCACAACCTGTGCAGCCTGGGGAGAGACAGGGTTTCATGAGACCCTGCAGTTTCAAGAGCCTCACCACAATGCAGACCTGGGCAGTCTGTCACTAGCAGAACCATACGTGGAATACCAGTGGAAAGCAATAGCTGGAAACTGCTGGCGTCGAGCACTGCATGTAAGGCTCTTGCCTGTAGTGCAGCTTTAACAGTCGGTGTAGCAGAGCATCAGTTTCAAGCAGTCTCATAGATGCTGCAATGGAATCGTCTGTACACATTCAAAAATTGAATTTAACCCACAGCAGGAGGAATACCATACCAAAAAATACACTTGTTCTCTGAAAAAGTGCCTTCAGGCAGAAAAAACCTAAGTTAGACCCAGCATTCTCAGAGCTTTAATGAAAAGGTAAACTGTTGAGTTATAATGATGTCCAAGTAGGGAGCAGATATAGAAAACCTAAATAACGAGGGTCCCAATACTTCAAGGTCATCAGGGCTGTAACCTGTTATAGTTAGAATCAGTTTTCTGTACAGAGGAAGTAGAGTGTGGTGATACTGGTATGCCAGATCCCCATACACAAGCAAAAATGACTAAACAATGTGTTACTACACTGTGGTGTGGTTTCTAAGAAAACTTGATGTAATCTGAATTTAGCTCTCCGGTGAAATTCTGTGCCTAGCTCTTCAATTTCTTTAGCACAAAACCCTTGTATACCTCTTCAGTGCTTCCAGTGTACTCCTGATATTAACCCTACTCATTGACCTAGGCATCCGTCTCTGCCTAAGCTACTTAACTTGAGACTAAAATCCTCTGTGTGATAGAAGCCACTCACTGCTCTATGTGATTTCATTGCAAACTGGGGTGCATTGGGTTTAGCTGAGATGGAGCTCATTTCCCCTCAATAGCTCTCACAGTGCTATGCTTTGCACTGGTAGCCACAGAAGTGCTGGTAACACACCAGGTTTTGGCTACTGCTGGACAGTGCTGGCACAGCACCAGCACTGACTCTCTTGCATCCCCATCAGTAGGCTGGGGGTGAGAAAGATCCTGGGAGGGGACACAAGTAAGTCAGCTGACCCAAACTAACCAAAGGGGTGTTTCATAACATCAGCTCAGACAGAAAAGCTACGAAGAGGAGAAGGAAGGTAGGGCATTTGTTTTTCACAGTGTTTGCCTTCCAGAGGCAAACCACCACCTGTGTAGATGCTGTTTCCTGGCAAGTGGCTGGCCATTACTTACTGATAATTATGATTTATTTTCTCTTTACCTGTGCATGTGTAAACCTGTTACTTTTGCTTTTGTAAACTGCCTTATCTCAACCTAGAGAAGGGGGAGTGATAAAGCAGCTTGGCGTGCACCTGGCATCCAGCCAAGGTCAACCCAGTAGAGGGCGTTATTCACAAAATCCTTCTTTGTTGTGAAGAACCCAGTCTTGCAATGAAATCACCTAGAACGGATGTGTGGGCACTGAGAAGCACAGAGCCAGGAACACAAATAAGACTTTACTAATGTATATTGATGGAGTACTGAGGTCTACAGAAACTGTTAGATGAATAAAATAGCATTATGGAGAATATCCTTAAATAAGTCAATTTCACACAGCTTTAAAGAGCATTAGTTTATTATCTATTCTCCATGTGTTACCTCAGAAACAGTCTTATTATATACAAAAATTTGGAATGTTGAATAAATGCTGATCAATAGAAACATTACATAGCTGTTGACAAGGGAGTATTTCTAAACAAAACCAAAATAATCATGAATGTTTGATTCTGTGTGTCACTTATTGCTGTGTTTGTGTTCATAGAATGTTTTTAAGTATATACACTTCTAAAATTCATCCAAAAAAGAAATTTAAAAAATATTTACATAATAAATACGTGGGAGACTTCATCTTTTCATTACATCAGTTGAACTGATTCTTTAATGAACTATTAAGAACAGAAAGAATTAACACCATTTGCATCAATTCATTGCCATGCTGAGTAACTTAGGCTGCTGATGGATTTTATTCTATTCAAAATGTAGTTTACAATGCATTCAAAATGAAAAGTGCCGATATTGTCTCTCGTCCTGTTGAATCCTGGCTGGACTAGTTCAGGAGACATCTTTCTCCCATTCCCCACAAAATCATTTAGTCTGACATGTTTACCTTCACACACTGACACTGACAAAACAAACACATTTCAATTCACTGAAAACTCAAACATTTAGTGAGTAAAATCAGCATAATCCATGTTTTATTAGACAATTAATTTGCTAACTGACGGAAGACAAGCTTTGGCCAAGTATTTCCACAAGAAGTACTAAACTTCTTGCTATATATCTCTACTTATATAGTTCTACCAGCCGAACAGTTTTTGGTAGAATTTTTCTGTGATACATAAATCTGAAAATTAAGTGACACAACAACATTTAAAACTTCTGTTACCATTAAAGCAAAATACAATACAGTATCATTTCTCAGTGATATATTTAAATGTACTGCAAAATGTATACAAAGTCAGTCCAAGATCAGTAAAGAATCAGTTCTGCTTTTTGGACTTTTCCCTTCTCAAAGATACAGGTTTTGTAGAAGACCAAGGTCATTTAGGACTTGTCTGTAGGTATCCCCATTAAAAGGCAGTGTGTGATAAAAATAACATGATTAAAAGTAATGAACATGTGATGTGAACATCTTGCATTTTCAATAAAAAAATAGAAACTAAACAACAACTAAACACTGAAGCCTGCCATTATATAGCTATGTTTCTCATACTTTAAGATTACCAGCACACAGAAAATAAGTGAATTTTATCAAAATACAGCACATTTCTGCTAATATATCAAAAAATCATTTTCTATGTAAATATTACTGAAAATTAACTAAAAAGAATTAAAATATACAAAGAGTTGTTAAAGGGTTTCAATTAAAATTATTAGAACTATACACAGTACAATAAGCAATAGTTAACATCTTTGAAAGAAGTGCAATAATATTGGAGTTCACTTACTAAAAAAGTACTGCCTGTTTATTACTGCTAGCTATGTATAATTCCTTTCTGTTCCAGCTCATTGTCCCAAAACTAAAGGAAGCTGGTGTTTTTGCAAGCTTTATTAAATGCATTTACTTTTTGGGTTGAAAAAAGCGCTTAATCCTGTCTCAAACTACTAACTTGTAATTAAAAATTAACTGCAATAATTGAATATTGCTCCAATGATAGGCTAATTATTAGCCCTGATTAAAAACAGTTATCGGTCTTCTATGGCACTTTTCCCTGGTCCATAACAACCGTGTATGAATTATCACTGCAGATTATGCAGTCTCTATTCAATTACAAAGGAGAAAGATAAAGTTAATGTTTCTGGTAAACAAAATCAATAGAAGCATAATTGAACCTTTTATACAGTAATAAGGAACAAAGGCAGCCTGTGGTAAATTACTATTACATTAATGTAATTAGAAACCCTTTAATGACTCTGAAGTGTCTAGTTCACATTTAATGTTACCTGTAGGAACAGCCCTTTAAGAAACCTCATTACAAACTGGTGGGTTGTAAGTACACCCTCCCTTTGCTCTCCATCTCACCACAGCAATTCTCCATCACTGCTCAAAGTTTCACAAACTTGCTTTGGTTACCTAGCTCCATGCGTATGGTTTCCTTTTTGATGAACAAGGCAATGCAAAGGCCAAACAAAACTGAGATGTTTTTCATAACCTTTCCGGCATCATTGACTTTGTCTGTTTAAATATGTATTACAGGCAACAACCTTAAAAACTGGCCATTTCAGTTTCATTTTTAAAATCTGTCAGCTTAAAATGGAGTAATTTTTATAAAGATAAAAGTATCACCATTTCCACAAAACTGGAGATTTCCATAGCAGAGAAAAATCTCTGGGCACAATTCCACAGTACAGTTGAAAAAAAATTATGTATGCGAGAAAACAACTAAACATGAATCACATGTGGCAAATGAATGTTCAATGATTACATTAAGAACAATTCCCGTATAGTATCATAAATTTGTAGTTACAAGTCTTTCTAAAAAAAAAAAAAGAAACAAAAAGAAACAAAACCACCATAAGCTTTTATTGCATTTTCTATTGGTAGACGTACACACCAGAACTAAACACTTTCTCTTCTCTCCTAATTCCAGATTTAGATAGCAGATAATTGTTTCACCTGACCTTTATTCTGTCCAATCAGCACCACCTTCCATCTACCCATTCATCTATACAATGTGCACATAGCAAAGCCAACACTTCATATCCCCGTTCGTATCTACAGAAGTGGTTCAGCATAACACATTAATATCTGGTGAATAAAAATAAAGGCAATAAACAGCTACAGGACAGACAGCCCTGCCATCTGTCCATTGGCTACAACTAAGGCTTCGCAAAGCCTTGCACGAAGTTTAGTAATGTGTATGAATTATCCAAAAATAAACCTACCATCTGTACAAAAAACAACACAGGTTTGTTCTTGGAGGAGTGATCCTTAGATTGCTATAATGCTTAAAAACAAGTTTATTCACCATACGCATTTCCAAAATTATTTCCTGTATGTTCTATACAGTGGTTTTTCCCCCTTTAACCACAAGTTCAGTATTTCCTGTACAAATTTTGATCATAATTCTTTTTGAGTTCTTTTAATGTATAAAAATATGCAAAATATTCAGTTTCCCCATAGTCCTTCAAAGAATTCTGTTGGTTTATCCCCACAATCCACGGTACTTATGAAGAAACTTCTCGCACAATGATGAGTTCCACTGCATTCTGAAAAGTCTTTAGCAAAGATACTGCTTGTCCATGATCAATATTGATGAAGCTGTATCCATTAGCCTAAAAAGAAATATTTAAAATTGAAAATCACATTCTCATCTGCCGTGTCAGTAAAATATGTCTCTTATTTCATGTTAGTTTATTTAACCCTTTAGGCTTCTGTATGAATGTGGAGAATAAGTAACTGCAGATTTACATTTTACTTGAATATGTGAAATGACACATCCTATTTTAAATATCAGAATATTAGAAATGGTATCTGTGATAAATTAAAACCATTGAGGCCTGTGACAAAAACATTAATGGTATTGAGGTCCTGAGATCATCCACAACTTGAATTTGCCCATGACTCTTAAACAATATTGGTATTCTAAATTCTTAAGTTCATCCTGGCAAACGCAGGCAGGGCCAAGTGGCCTACAAAAGACAAGGAAAACATGGCTATGGCTCAACTTCTCAGGGTAGGTATACTACCACAAAATCATGCTCAACCTTGTCAGCAAAACATTACAGAAAAAATTTGTCCATTTAAACTGTTATGGCTTCCAGCTGTGCATCCCACATTTCTCCCTGAGCTACTGATGTGGTGACAGAGAGAACTGGCCATGCTCTCTGTGCCTTAGTTGTGCTGTTTTGAAAGCTACAAACATCATTGAACACTCACTGTTGTTACCAGCTAAATCCTTGGTTGCAAAAACCAGTGTTTTTCAGATCTTTCTAGGGTTGCAGAGGAAGGTTTATATAGACTGTTCAGAGAGTAAAGATGGCAAAAACCCTTCCAAATCATAATTTGCAAAGAATGTCCTAGTCCTACTCATAAGACTTTACTTGCAATTATCTAATCACTAGTTCATGTATTTTTATTAGACGTATGTATTAAACAGACATTATAATATGCATGCCTACTGTATGTTTTACAGAAAACATTGCAAAATCAGGGAAAGGCATTTTGGAAGAGATTAAATTCATTAAAAACATCAACAGAAGTCTGAGAGGCAACAAACCAGAGTGGGACTGCATCATCACTGGGATTACCACAGATAAAAAGAATGTGCTGTTACACAAAAAAAATACTCTTAGTTATGAGAAATTAAGTGCCTTCAGATTCTCTAAGCATAAAAATACAACTTCTCCTTTAGCTCTTTTTCAAACTGAATTCCTTACTAAACAGCAAAGAAATCCCAAGCAGTGCCAACATAACAAACTTCATTAAGGAATTTGATTTGTCTGTTCCACTTTACAAATACGTCACAGATTTGCTGACAGTTTTTTTTCAAAGGTTTAACATGCTTCCTGTTCCTGTATGTGTTGGTAATCCTGTTCCTTGGGTGTTGGATTATCACGTCCATGTATCAGTAAAAGAACTAGGACCTTCCTCACCCCAATGAGGAAGAACAAGCACAGAATTATTTATCGTGCTCAAGAACAAGCCATTTTTCAGTTGGAACAACTTAGTCTCAGTTCAGTTTTCTTGTGTGCCTTTTGGCTTTATTTTTCATTTCAAGAATTAGGCTGAGTTTTCAATGTGGTTTTGTTTTAGAAAACAGTTCACAGGATGTTGTGGTTTAATTCAAGACACTCATGGGGGTGGGGAGGTTTGGTTTGTTGGTTTTTTTTTGTTTGAGCTGTATTTAGAAAACTGAAATGCAGCAGAGTCGACTCCATCAATATTTTCATGATATGGTGAGTAATTACTTTTAACAAGCTCTGCAACTTTAAGGGTAGTTACAACTATGTTCCAATGTCCCATTAGCCCATTTTGGTTAGCATGTAAGGCACTGATTACCCTATTATTCGTTTCCCTGATTCCTCTACAAATAGCTTACAAGCTCACTAGACAACTTCAAACAAATCTGATAGAAAAGGTCTGACAGGTACAGACTTCCTAGAGAAAGGAACAACACAGCTTGCACTCCAGAAGCCATGACTCCTGAAATGCCTGACTTGGCTGGCCAGCAGCAGGTGGGGCAGCCACGAGGTGCGTTCTGTGAGTAGGCAGACACCTGCCAGCAAAGGGGCAGCTCCAGCCACTGCTCATGCATGTCTGGCCTGCCAGTGAAGCAGACACAGCAAAGGCTGGCAGGAGCTGCAGCATGGAGAGGGACATTGCAGGAATGTGCAGCTGCGGGGAGTGGCTCTCAGGGGCAATTGCTGGTGTGCAGACTTCACATTGATCAGAACACTGCATGTGAATGACCACAAATTCAGTAACTGAATGATAGTATAGCCTACTGAAATGCTCATGTTCCATCTGAAACGACATCTTTTGTCACTTTTATTTTTGTCTTTAGAGGTGTAAAAATGTTCAGAATTAGTAAAAATGATCCACCCTGCTTCAGTCTGTGTCACTGATCATCATGCTAGGTGGCAGAAAATGAAAAGCTTCATCCCAGAATATAAGAATAAATTTGGAACAAATATTGGTAATCTATCTAAAAGTTAAATATTTTGCTCTTAGATGCAAACTGAAAATGGACTACAGTATTACATAGGCTAGTTAATTAAGTCGTTACAATACCTGAATTATTTTATCCCCTGGCTGTAACAGCTTAGATGCTGGTCCATCTGGCTGCACTCTGGTTACAAATATGCCCTTGAAAAACAAAGGTGGAAAACATTTTTGAAACCTAGTTACAAATAACAGGACAGCACCAAACAGATGTAATTCAAAACATTTTTTCAATTCAAAATCACTTGTACTGTGATTTTGCACTTTCTTCAGTTACTAGCTAAATAGAAGAGAATGCAATATTATTCTACAGGTCTCTAGTTTTTTGGTACCACCTTCCTTTTCTGATGTTAAAAATCCAGAATTATTTTAAAAGGGTTACTGAGGGGCAAATTGTGTGATCCACCTTGGTTTAATTTGGCAGATGTATATGTCATGATGAATTATCAACCATCAGAAATATAACTGTAGGCTAAATTTCTGTTTCTTTTATAGGAGGATTCCTAATTGGACACTCCATAATTCACTGTCTCAAATCTGCTCATAACTAGAACTTGCATAACCACTCATCTGGAATAATCCTCTATACTGTCATGTGACTGTGATGAACACCTACAAGCTTGATTTTCCACATTGTTTGTCCAGTTCTCTCTCTTCCAATCCTGGAGTTTAGTGATTTGGGAAATATATATACTTTCTTTACTGCCTTGGTGGAATGTGAGAAACATTTTAAATCAGAATACTTTTAAGAAGTATCGGTATAAAATACTTACATCATCTTCTGGTCTGAATGGATTTCCTCTACCACCAACTCCTCCTGATATACTAAATCCAAGTTCAGGATCCTTGTCAACTCTCACTCGAATCTAAGTAATTACAACCAAAGTTAGATGAACTGGCTGAAAATCTAAATTCAAAGCTACTGTAATGAAATCATTACTAAGGAATTCAGGTGAACAAAAGCTTTAAAATAAAAAAAAATTAAAAAACAGTTCAAGAGAGTATTGTATCTCATAATATTAATGCAGAACAAGATTGCAATACAACACCATGTATTATTGTACCTAAATTATACTACAGTACCACTGTTATTATAATCATAATTCACATGGGCTTTCAATTCTTATTCTGATATTATATAGGTAATGCCCCCAGCAAGTACACATGCTCCTATGAAAGAACCTGTTCCTCCTATTTCTTTGCTATCTCTAGATGAATTTTTAAAATCAAACCTCATGCCTGCTTACACTCCAAGTCCTATATAGACAACAGTGTTCTTTCTCTTGCTGAAAGAGTTAAATAAAAAACTTATTTTACACAGGAAGTAGACATTCTCATTCTAGCACAGAACTAATATCTAGTTCTCAGTGTTTTCTAAAAAAAACCCAAACCATATAAAAAGAAGGCTGCTATAGAAAGAGCCATTTAGAAAGAGCCACTAAATTGTGTAAGAATTTCTTATATACACATTTGTCTATCACAAATAAAACTGATCATTATCAGGCACACATCAGATTGCTCACACTTTTTAATGGATTTTGCTTATGGATACTCATTTCTACATTTGCAGGTTTTTTAATCTTTCCAGATGCAAAGTACTCAAACTTGTACTGTGATTTTGCATTTTCTTCAGTTACTAGCTAAATAATGACTTGAATAAAGAAATACTTTTAGTTGAAAAATTAATTTATAGCTCAGTAGAAAGATGCAAGTTTAAGTTCCTGGGACATTCTGTTAGAATTCTACTACATTTCTCTCAAAACTGGAAGGAGTCTGTGATTTGAGTAGAATTGCTCTGAGATAACTGTCTTCTCATGGAGATAAATCCCTATATTGTTTCTGTCCCCATCTACAGAGAAAAGATAAATTAATGTAACAATTCATTGTCACTGACTGACAGATGTCATATATGTCAGACAGATTTTTACTCTTACCTCTTGCTTTGCCAACTCATGGCTTTGTCTTGGAGACGATTGGGTATAGGGAGGTTGGTGGGCAACTTTCAACATCAGATAATCAATTAATTGCTCTCTAGATGGATGTCTTGCAACTGATGATTGTGGAGGGAGATGGTGGACTTGGCTGTAGTTTGCCTGAAGTCTCTGAGGCTGGCACATTTGTCCATTTGTTAAAGGCATCTGTAAAAAACATGAATACTCAGGGTCATACATTTTATAAGCAGCAATTCTCAATTCTTGCTTTATTGATTCAATACTTCTCATATGTGACTGCTCGTAATTTTTAGCAACATTATTAAAAAGTACTCTTCTGGATCATGTACAATTATATCTATTATGTTTATAATTATCAGGTCTGACCTACTAAAGAAATATGAAAAACAATAACTTGAGTGTTAATTTATTAGCCCAGATTAGAGAGCCTTTACTTGTAGCACTGTTTTTTTCATTGAGTTTTCCCAAACATTATTTTCTAGCAGTGCAACTGATGGTATTGACACTTGGTCGATATCATTATAGCCTGCACTTTTCTTGCATAAAATTCTGAGATTTTGTAACAATTTCTAATAGGTCATACAAAAATAAAAATCCTCCCCCTAATCTGGCAGACTACATGCTTTCCAAGCATCTGTTGGTGACTACTTCACTAGAAAACTCCCAGAGCAAGTTCACATCCAAGCTCAAGATTGCAGTATTTTTAACAAGGGTTACTCTTTTGTTAACACATATATAATTGATTTGATAGGTATAAATGATGACAAACAGCAGTGAGATACACAATTGTCAAGACATACAGTGCATTCCAAACCAGTCACCAGGAATGATGTTGGAGGTGACAATTTTATTTTGGTCTTACTGTTGTGCTCTATAGCTCTGTGTTGAAATGGGCAGCCTTTTGTCCTCCTTGCCCATTAAACTCATGCTCTTATCCACCATAATTAGTCACCGATGCATCTGTCTCATTCCAAAAATGCTACAGGCTTGAGTTACAGATTTTTTTGTGCCTGCCACCATCATCCCATCAGTTACAGGATATGAGGATATTAAAATACTCTCTCAGTATTATAAATAGCTGAAGTGTGCAAATTTTAACCTCTAACCATGCTCTGTGAATTGACAAATATCAGAATCTGCTCTGTTGAGTTTATGTCAAACTGATTCTGAGAAATTATAATGTGTGTATATAATACATTTCAGCCTATTTACATATCACATATATTTAATTTACACCATTTTCCACTGCCTTTTCTGAAAACTTGAAGCATGACAAGAAAACTTTTCTTTGCTCTACTGTCAGAAGTAGAGTTTATATAGACAAAGTGCATCCACAGCTATGCAAATTCCCAATAACCATTGTCTGTAGTAATGTGACTGAGATTACTGAAGTTATAACAATAAGAGCAACTCTTGCATCATAATAATTTACAAGAATCCATTTCTGTCTTCCAAAAAAGGATGCTGTTTCTCTTATGCCAACTTTGAAACCTGGGTATTACATTTTAAAGAAGGTTTAGTTCCAACTGCTATCGCAATGTAAGTTTCTGCTACATTAAATAAAAAATATATCCTTACAAATAATAGCAAATAATATCCTCTCTGTGATGTCATGCATGCTCTCTGTAATTACCTGCACAGCTGTTTTCTTCATGCTTTCTGGAGGAACATCTTTGAGACTAAGTGTGGCAGATGAGTAATTCTGCTGTCCTGAAATGAATACTTCATCCTGGCATTGGTCTCCCGGAGCAGAAACCTGGGGATGCTTTAAACAGAATGAAGCAGTATAAACAACTGTTTTCATAATATTAAAACAAAAAAAATTTCAAAAGAAGCACAGGATAAAACATCTTAAGAGCTTTACCATTCTTTATCTTCTTTGATTAGCTAGTACTTTATTTATGTAGAAAATCTCACTAGCCAGAACACCATACACCCATAAAACATTGATAGACATTTACAAATCTCACAATCGTAGAGATGTCTTTTATCACCAGTACATTAATATGAAAAGTCAACAGATGCTAGGGACCAGGAATTCAAGGATTCAGAGAAGTATTCTGTTGACTTTATCCTGCTCACTATGGATTCTATAACATCACTCAGGGTGCTCAGTTAAAAACTCATTTCCTCACATTTTTTGCCTATGAATTTTCTTGCATGCTTCAGTATCTCAAAGTACAGTTTATTCTGTACAGAATTTATTTTAGGGGAGGAAAAAGAATAGCAAGATTTTGTTCAAATCTTATCAACCTAGGTTCAATTCAGAACGTAATCTCTTGATCACAAAGTTACAATAAAATCAGACAGTTTTACATATGTTCAACCATCTACCAAGCCAGTTAGAAAATTCAACTATGTGACAATAAACTGAAAACCCCTACAAATTTGCGGCATATGAAGTGAAGGCAATATATTTAATGCCTAAAATAAAATTCCAGTATACAAATTATGTTATTTTTATAAAGCATTGTGCATCTGTTAAAGGGTAACTGTATCAGTTTGAGGACCCCCTCAGTTTATTCTTTCCCACCGTATATAATGCAATAGCCTCCTGTAGGTACTCACTCGAACAATGTGCACACCAGAACCTCTTCCGTCTGCAACACTCAAGGCAACACTACCCTGGCTGCCATGCAGATCCCTAGAGCTGCCATAGTGAAAGCTGCTAACTGCAGCATAATTGGAATTAAAGGACCGAGACAGCATGCTCTGAATAAAGAGGGGACAGATTTAACACAGAGATTAGTGCAGCATGCATAAACCACAAGACATGTTATACATGTAATACAAACATATTCCATTATCATGCAAGATAAAAACCATGCAAGAACAGTACCACTGTGAGGTATAAACACAACTCAGTGACCCTATTTACCTTTATTTACTGTAAATCAGCATGCAATCAGCAGTTCACATGCAGAATTACATGTAAATAAAGTAATCAAATATTCATGTGCCTGAAAAAATAACAAAGGTGCTTATCAAAATTTTCAGGTTTTCATTATGTTTGCAACATATTAAATATGTTGTAGGAAGAGAAGCTGGCAGTCAAGTAAAACACCTGTAGTAATCTGTCTAACTTCCCCTTACTATTTTGTCTCATCCTCACTACTAGTAAAGCACAAATAAAAATTTACACAGATTTGACTGACTGGATTTTCTTGCTGTAGCCACGCTGATATCTGCAGTGCTCTCCACTTCATTCACAAGTGTTAACAAGCCTCATTTAAAGGAGGAGGCTTCAAAGAAACTGAGACAACCCCTGTGCTACTGCAGGCGATGAAACAGGTAGTATAACCTCAAGGACAGATGTGACAGGGGTTTGGGTTTGAGCTTCATTACCTAGCAAACCTGACCCCTGCAATATTGGTGAGGATAACAAAATGAAAGCAAGAGGCATTACCATGTTGCCACCATGGTCTTTTGTAGCTGTAAGAACAAAGTAAAAAGACAGTGCAAGGGAAGAAACAGAAAATCTTCCATGGGCCATCTGATAAATGTAACAATCCTATCTTGAAAATGTGATGATCCCAAG
>VKON01000311.1:580029-637100 GCA_009741485.1 Malurus cyaneus samueli | reverse complement strand
AGCAGGTTTAGTACACAGAAATAAGGACTTCACTATACCTGCCTTGCTTACTTAAATGGCACACAGCCAGCTACAAAGAATCAGTCAGTATCATTAGACAACTATCATGACCTTCTGAAATTATGTTTTTAAATGAAAGAAAAATATCAATACCAGTATTTTCAAAAAGCATGTAGAGCCAGGAACACACTGCAAGTGGGGAAGTAGCCATTGATAGCCACAACAGTCGGTCACTCAAGTCTCTTCACCAGTAAGTATGAATGTAGGAACATTCCACAGCTCACATAATGCAGGCAGAAAATAGTTACCCACTTGTGAAACTACGAAAAAGGTGTTTTACAGGGTGCGACTGGGACCTGATTAAATGACAACTTCCAAAATTTCTCATAAATATCAGACTTTCTAAACAAAGGAATACATAGAGCTTGTCAGGGAGCTGTAAAGTTCAGAAGTTTAAAATCCCTCACTATAAGAAGCTAATACATTCCAAGAAATATTCCCGACAACTCACTAGTAAACACAGAGGAGTAAATACTTTTAAACCCTCCTTTCACTTTACCTTTGAAATGCATGTGTATCGTAACTTGGATATAGCAATTTTTATTGCTCCCACTGTTCTGACATTTTCTCATTTCAGCAATGATTTAAAATGGTTATTTAATAAAGTACTGACAAGCAATAACTGGAGAATTCTATCAAAGTGTGAGTCTTCACAGTTTATAACAACATTTAATTGAGTTTGCTTTATTTTTGTTTAAATGCATGCAGCTTTCATTATGAACTTTTTTATCAGCTGTTTCAACTTTTACTTAAAAAAATCTGAAGGGAGAAAAATACTGTAATGAAAACCATCTGATTTTACAACACTTATGGAGGGCAATTTTCTTCTATTGTCTACAGAAATTTTCATCTCCCAGAAGAACAAATTCAATACAACACCAACACAATTTCTGACTGCTATAAAGCTCATTGCAACGCCATACCTCAAGCATGTCTTCATGGTTGACAATTGTTTTCGTGTTCGGCAAGGTTTTAACAAGTGCAGTCATCTGTGAATTTGCAGTGCTGTGCTCAGCTTCTGGTTCACTAGGTTTCTGCACAGAGCTTCCTGCTGAATATTGCTTTCTCTCATCGGCTTTATTCTTCACCGAACCAGTTTCTGAAGTCTACAGAATTAAGAATATTAGCAGAAAAAACATCCTGAAAGGTTTTCAGTGACATACAGAACCAACACTATATATTTTGGGAAAATATGGAATGGAAAAATCTGAGCTCTGAAATTATAAACTACAGAATAGACCAGGTGTGAAATGCTGAGAAAATTCTACAGATCACTAAGGTACAGTCCCTGCCCTTTAACCCATTTGCACCAGCTGCACCTTTAAGTTTCACCTCTTGGTGCCCAATGTGTAACCATTACATTCCCAGTCAAATGAGAAAAAAAAAAAAAAAGAAAAAACAGAAGCAAATCCTACAATGATTCTATGAGAGCACCAAATAGTAGTCCTATCACATATCATGCTACATCAAGCTCCTAGTGACTCAACACTTTGGCCAGCTTGTTATTACTGTTTGTTATCATATACAACCTTCAGTCATGAGAGGAGCAGTAAAATCCTTAGATTATCCAAATTTCATTGTAAAGTCTGTCAGATAAAAGAGGAATAGAGGATAACAAAGATGCCATCCACTACAAGCCAAAGAAGTCAGCTCCTTAAAATATCCACAGTTTGCATTTGCCCAAGAATCAGATAACTTTCCTTGTTCCTAATGTAGGAAGAAGACTACTACTACAAACCAAACATTTATTACAGACATCCTTAAGTAGGGAAGAGGTAAATTGTGTTCTGCAAATGAACAATTTTCCTTGCTAAAGCATCAGAGGGGAGGGACAAGAAAATTAAAAGTAGTCAATGATACTTAAGTCTTTGGAAGTTCTTGCAAAACCAGAAGATAATGCTATGTCTAACCTTTA
Organism: Malurus cyaneus samueli; assembly: GCA_009741485.1. Classification (NCBI taxonomy): domain Eukaryota; kingdom Metazoa; phylum Chordata; class Aves; order Passeriformes; family Maluridae; genus Malurus; species Malurus cyaneus. Next base: position 635,125 of record VKON01000311.1, on the reverse strand, counting down.
CCCCCACATCTTTTACAGAAACTGTCTGGACTTCTTGTTTTGACTGCTTGGCAGTATCTTCAGTAGATTCTTCATCCTTTAGTCTATGGACAATTGTCTGGACTGTTTTGACCATATTCTTCAGTTCATCTGGATATGGAGTTGGATATCTCTTCAGATTGCCCTCCTGCATAACAAAAAACAATAATGTTCAACATTTATTTAAATGTCAGAACTAAAACATGAGCTTTAAAATAAGTAATTAATTAGGACAAACCACTGAACAGTCTAGGATCTCCGCTTTGCTATTCAAATCTACCTGCACTGAGGCACACATAAGCTTATACAACCAGGCAAGCTTATGAATCACTTTCACTCCCCATTCCCCAACATGTCTACTAATTCCAAGCAAGGATTTAATTCACTCAAAATACAATCAGGATTTTTCACGGTTTCTCCAAAGCATCATTAGTCAGGTATCCTCCTAGCTAGGCCCTACATGGCCATGTATCAGCTTAGAATTCTTCCCTTGTGCCCTACTGAAAGTGTCCTGGCCAAATAGTACCCAAACTAAAAGCAAACACAACAAAAAATCCAAACTGTAGTGTTTTATCTGCTATATGCTAAACTAGTAACTGCTGACTTGATTTATTCAGCAGAGTGAAACCCACAGCCAAAGGAAGGAAAAGGCTGAGAATAAGGGGTGGAAGTAATGTGGAGGGAGGCACCAAGTATGCAAAAATAAATTCAATACTAACCCGAGGTGGTGCCTCTCTCTCATCTTTGTCTTCATCACACTCAAATGCCACCTGAGCACTGCGAGTTTAATAACGCGCCAGGCTGATACCACCCGTGGCACCTGCCCCAACCGACGATGGAATTTTTTTTAATTGAAACTTTCATATCAGAATATGAACACATAACTGGAAAAAAAACCCCAAAGAAGCTCTCATGAGAATAAGCATCCCATGCAAAATAAAATTTTTTCTTTTTAATAAATATAATAATAAAATACTTTCTTTGGGAGGGATTGGTAGGGCTTTTGTATGCATTCTTAAAAGATAAAAGACTAACAGAACCATTTATTGAAGATTAGATACAATGCATTGCATTATGAATTTGGCTGTACTTTTATGTTAGAAAAATCCCTATCTGTAAAAAGAAAATAATGATGTTCAGCTGTACATTAGGCTTAACATTCACACTTGAAAATTTTCAGCAGAACTGTAAGTGGTTGATTGTATCTATAAATATGATATAATGTATTTGTGTGTATATATACAAATGCAAACTACCCCTCCATAGATTTACATAGCCCATTGTCAGTGCTTATCATTATTAAGCACAAGTAAGAACATTCATCTGATTTAATTTAAGGAAAATTTTAAAATGAAAACTAAAAATTACTTAGTGAGAAAACCCTGCATTATTACTAATCCTAATAAAATATAAGCACCTAAAACTAAAGGTTAAGCTAATCTGCATGATTTTGCAGAAATTATGCAGTTGACATGGGCTTTAAATATATAATATTTCTTGTTTAATTTTACAAGGGATTTAAAAAGAAAAAAAAAAGTGTCTTATTTTAGCATGTCTTGGTGTTCAGCCAGGTTCTACTTTAGCATGACAAATAGTCTAATAAATCTGCCACTACCACCCAGCAAATACCAACTGGTCCTATTAACCACTCCTATACCTGAAAAAATATAAAAATACCTAATGTTATGGCTCAGTAAGTAATGAAATACTTGTTACACTGCATTTATTGGGTAAACTTACAATTTTAACACATCTGAAAATATTACAATAAATGTCACTATCTCTATCACTAAAATTTCCTGACAAAAAGCCAGCTTAAAAAAAATCTATAGAATCTTAACCCATCCATTTGGAATTACCACCTTATTCTGTCATCTTAAACCAAACAAACGGTCCTTTCCTTGTTTAAAGAAAGAAACCCCAGAACCTGAGAAAAATGTAGTTCCAGTGGAGAGAACACTTTCAGGAACAATCTTGAACTTCACTGAAGCTCCCAATTGTTACATTCTATCAGAGGTATTGCAGGTACATTACAAGGCGCAAAAAATGATGCAAAATTTACTGCTTTTGTATGTGTTTCTTATTACTCCTCTCTCAGTGTACTAGACACTTGTGCCATGGAACGAGAAATGTTGCAACTTCAATTATTTCCATTAATATATTGCCCCCCAGCACCCATTTCTGTTAAAGCAGCACAAGCTTTTTCCTTTTCTTCACAAGGGAAAGTAAGTGGAAAAATAAAATTATTTAACTTCCTTTCCCTAATTCCTCATGGGCTTACTACTGGAATGTTACTTGTTTCCCTAACTGTTTCACAACTATGCTGAAACAACTTTCTGGTAGGAGCTTAAAATTTTGTGCCTATAAAACAGTTCAATCTACATATGAGCAATAATGCTTTCTCTGTACTGATTTTTTTGGCATTTCAGAATAAACCAGAGAATACTAAGCACTTTTCAAAAAATATGCACCTGGTAACAGATGAAACATTTTGTTAAAATAGTCATTTTGAAGCTAACACTTGGTAAATTTCACCCCAAATTTTACCCCAAAACACTAAGCGGTGTTGGAAGGAAAGAAGGTGTCACACCGGGAGCAGTAATCATCACAGAATGTGTTCCTGTCAGTCATTTCTCACCTTGCTCACTGAAATAGTTTCATCTAGAAATTACCAATATCTAAATCTCATTAAGTTACTCTCTCCCACTCATCAGGCACAACTCAGAACCTCTTACAAGTATACTCCAGACTTGCATTTAAGGATTATTTAGTGAAAACCATTTTAGCAGGAAGTCTACCCGTTATTTTTAAAAGTGATCACTCTGACAGGGTTTTTCAGAATTCCTTACCCTCCTCAGTCCTTGGTTGCTGAGGGAACATGTAATTAGTAAGTACTGTTTTCTGTGTGTCAGGGTCAGCTTCTTTTTGAAGAGGGATAAGTGGTTTAGACTAGAAAGTAAATGAAAGAAGGATATGTTATGAGATTATATATAGATATAAAAATAAATATGACCTACATATCACAGAGCATGCGTGTCTCATGACTTTGAAGACTATTCTCCCTTGTATTAAATCATTTCCCGTCTGAATAATTTTCACAAAATTAAGATGTTAACATGTCTGTACTTAAGTGAGGAATGGCTTTGACTGAACACAAACTCAGACACAGCTTCTGTGAAAAAGCAAATGCTAGACAGTCAAAAAGTAACCCAGTTTCTTGTTGGTTCTTACAACTATCCCAAAGCATGCTGATCTGAAATGCAGATATATTTAGCTATTTAAAGCTGTAAATCAACCATACGAAGAGAAAAAATTGTGTACTCTTGTTTTTTATTTTGATGCCAGACTGAACATCCTCCACCACTTAGACAGAAGGGGATTCTTTAAATTAGTCTTTTAGTAAAAGTGCACATCTGCAGTTGGTGGATTTCTGGCAGTCCCTGTACACCTTAATGCTATTCAGTAAATGAGCATAATGCCAAGGACTTCAATAAAAATACAAGCTACAAGCCCATGAGGTACTGCTTAACAGCTTCAAAGTGGAACAGTCACACAGTTCAATGGTGTGGCAAGAAACCTGACTCAAAACCAGGCAAGCTGAGTTTCCCCACAGGTACAGCTGTAAAAGCAATGCCAGGCTATACATTTAAGCTCTAGCTTATCAACTAACTCTCCTGTGCAAAGTAGCCCGAGCAAAAGAAAACAAGGAAACAAAAGAAAAACAAAAAACCAAATAGAAGAAACACAACAAAAACAAATTTGGAAAAAAAACCCCAACATCTGTTAAATCGCATTTCCTCACAGCACAGAACTTCTCCAAAAGTATGAGACTCCAGAGACAGGTAAGCTCACAATTGGTTACTTCAAGAGAATTGGTACTGTAATGTTAGGAAAGTTTTGATGCACACAGTACTAGGTCTCTTTTTTTAGCAGATGGCTCCGTACTTGTAAGTTCCATTAGGAATGAAGTAAACAATCATTTATATCAACATATAAAAAAAATTACCTGATTGTCTGACAGCCACATAGCAGTGAGCTGTTGGAGTTTTGTGAAGGTAAATGGTAAATTCTTCAGTCTGTAAATTACAAAATTTATAATTACACTTTAGCCAGACTGTTAAGCTTTGAAACAATGTGCATTAAGTCTGTAAATATTAAAGGACATTTCCATATGAAGTTAACATTAATAAATAAGAGCTGAAAGGCTACAGCATGGAATTTAAATTAAATTTTAAAAAACCCAACAAACAAGAAAAACTTACATATGCCCAGTTAGCAAGTAAGCTTAAAACAAATAAATACTATTATATTATTTGTATAATTCAAATTATAAACTTAGAATTTTAACCTAGTTGAATGACTTGTATACAAAGACAATTAATGTGAATTCATTAGAATTTGAATCCTCAGCATTTATATCTGTTAATACGCATCGCCTAGGAAAAACAGCTGCAACCAACCCTGAAAAATCAGTCTTTTCAAAAGTTTTTCAATGTACGGGGAAGGGGCTGTCATGGATAATGGATTGCTCTAGCAATTGATGGATAAACAACTACAAGACGGAGTAACAGAGAAGCTAGATTGACAGAACAGGAGGGAGAGCTACACACAGACTCCTCTCTCCTAGTATATTTTAGTTCTATAAACCAGCAGTTCAGTTCCATAAACCCAAAGCTAAACATTCTTTCCATTTTTAATGACTATCTCTAACAAAACACAACACTTTTCCCCCTTCCCCAGGATATAGAGGTCTTTTACATTATCCTATGATGCTGCTGGCTACTCCATATGCAATACAGGAAGCTATTAAGCTTAAAAATTTGAGAACATTCCTCACAAAAGTTTCTATAGAAAATAACCAAACTAATTCCCAGAAAAACCTATGCTAATAATCATGAATGTATTGAAGTTGCACTTCAATGCATCCACCAAGTCATTAAAATAAAGACAGCTTAATACAATGGAACTGCAAGATCCAGAATATGACAATAATACATTAAATACATCTCAGTCAGCTTCTGAGCTGTGCATGAGATAAGGAAAGATAGCATAATGTATTCATAACATTCCCTCTACATTATTGTTGCATTTTATACAACTTCTACTTGATTAAAAGCATTCACAAACCTATTGTCACTCAGATTGATGACTTTCAATTTCTGCATATCACCCATTTCTTCAGGGAGAAATTCAAGCTTATTAGAATGCAAAAACAGTACTGTTACATGCTTCCAGTTTCCAATCTGAAAAAAAAAAAAACCACACAAAGAATTAATTCATCTTCACAACATAAATATGAAAATTTTTAAAACAATTAGTATTGAGGCTGTTTTCCCTGGAAAGTTTATTCTCACATATGAAACTTTTTAGTTTCAATACACAGCAATGAATTCCTACTTGTTGCTTTAAAAAATCAAATCCGTTATTTAATAACTTGGATATTTGTATACATCCTCCTTTATAAAAACACACAACAAAACCACTCTAAAAATTATTAACTTGTTATTCACAAATTGTACAGACTATATAATATATTAATTTTACAGGTTCGCAATTAAATGCATACCTCTGAAGGCAATTGAGTTAAAAAGTTATGATCTGCAGCAAATGTTCTTATATTCGAGAGCTGCCCAACAGATGAAGGCAATGTTTCAATCTCATTGAAACTACAGTCCAGTTCCTTCTACAGATATTTAACCAAAAAAAAAAGAAAAGTTACTCCTCTATACAGATTAATTAATCCAACAATTAATTGAATACTTGCAGTTTAATTTAAGTTAGTAACACTATTAATTACTAATCTCAAACGTAGTTAAAAATAAACCCAAAGGAATTAAAATCTAAGAAGAAATCCCTTTAACTGATTGCCTAAAATGTGTTTTGGGATGGGTATTTTTTCCTGTTAGGTGATTGCGGGTTTTTTGGTTCTGTTTTGAGCCTGCTTGTTTTTTTTAAATCTCCTTTACACTGCCCTCACAATGTAAACAGTGAGACCAGCAACATCAGATGCTTGTGTAGTACACGACAAGATGCCAGTGAAAAGCATTAAAAACATTCAGAATAGAACAGATTGTAGCCAAATTAGAGCTCAGTGCAGTTTCTGAACAAGTAAAGAATTGCAAGAGTTAGGAGAGTGAACCTAAGAGCCTGACAGTGAAGAAGTATTTTGTAAAGATAACCTATATTAATTTTAATATATATAAACAAATTGGAAAATGTTGTACATTTGTACAGCACTTTATTCTGAGCCAATTACTTTTGCAATTATTTGCAAGTTTTAAATTAAATTGCCGAACACCAAATATATATTAAAAAGATCTGCTGATGGACAGCTGAAAATGCTCTCTCTCTTGGCCAAAAACCCCAATTTCAAGCCGCTGACTGACTCCTTAGGTATGTTGTTTTCCAGCACATCCCATTCTTCTTCCATAGACTGGTGGCTGCATTAAGTGAGGAACATATGTCTTTTGGTATTAATAATAATAACATACATGCAGCACAAGAAGAACTAAGATGTGCAAACACTCACTTTAAACTGTATTAGGACATTAAAATGTAGAAGAAATTAAATCACATAGTTATAAAAAACTTCAAAGGAGGGGCCACTGTTACAGAAAAGTGCTCAGAAAGGCAATTCAACTTTTTATCTTGGTGAAATACTTACCCTCCTATGGAGTCTGGCAAATAAATTAGCTGGTTTTCATCAATTTTAAGTGTTGTCACCTTTTTCAGAGAACCTAGAACAACAGGAACAAGTAAATCAAAATGGACAATTGAGTTCATTACACTGAGTTTTAATTTTAAATTAAGAACAGAAAAAAACCCCAAAATATTATGGGCAATAAACCACATCTTCTCTATTCCCTGGCATGCCTATGGTGCTGCATTCCTAAGAAAATAAGGAGATGAGTTTCCAGAACTTGTTTGGCAGTTTACAATGCGTCAGCCATTAGGGTGGGCAGGTGAGGGCAGGGAGGAAAAAAAAAAAGTTTTTCTTCTGACAATGACATCAGTTTTTCCTTCATTTATAGACCACCGCATAAAGAATGCAACAAAACAATTTTAAGTTATTACTCAGCCATGGTATGTCTACTCAGCTGAAACAGAATGTAGTCTTTTCATTTTCAAGTGCTCTGTGTCTGAACTATAGGCTTTTAAGAACATGAATTAATCAAAAATACAAACCAATAGACTCTGGCAGTTGCTGAAGTGAATTACTGGATAACAGTAGGTCTTGCAGGCTTTCACAACCTGAAATACCTTCTTCGACTACCTCAATGTTGTTTTTAGAAACATCCAAGTAGGTCAGTTGTTTCAAAGTGCCTATGAACTAAAAGCAAGAGAAAACAATACATTATAGAAACTGCAAGCTCAAAAACAAAAAATTCAGTAGATTTGAAAGACTATCTCAAGTGTAATGCCAGAGGAAAAGACTGAGAGTGCTGAAATACAATTTCATGCAAAATATCAAAGCTTTCAAATTAAGTATTTTGTCAGATAAGCACAGCTGATGTTTATACACACACAGACACCCTGTCGCTGTTGGCTAGACAGCAACATGAAATAACAGACACAAAGACACACATATATACACACATATGACATAGAAAGAAAAAAGAGGGTACTTCATTGTGGGGCAAGCTTCTTTTACCTACTTTAACAACCAGTGTATACATTTGCGTCATACATTAGTAATTAAACAACTGTCTCTTAAACAATCATTATATGATTGGTGGGTTTGCAAAAGCTACAGTATTAGTAATGTTTATAATTGTCAGCCACCTGTGTTATAGATTCTACATTCTAATCTCTTTTTCTCAAAGGTAGCCAAGGCCGTGGTATTCCTACTCCATGCAGGCTGTTAAACCTCCCTTTAATTTCTCAGGACTCAGTCATAAACAATAATTAGCTGCGTCTGTGAACCAGCCATATCTGAGAGCCAGCTCCCAGATCACCCAACACCCCACATAACTGTACATCCGTGAAGTCAGTCTGCTGCATGTTCAGGTTTGATTAGTTACCATGAATCAAGTAATTGAAGTTTTACAATAGACTTCAGAAAGAGGCACATAATGTGAGGATATCATTACGCTCCAGTAAAGACTTCTAAATGCTTACTTTTGCCTTTTCTTTAAAACTGCATACTACTTAACCTCAAAACCAACAATGATGAATTGCTAATTGTATAAACAGAAAGAAACAAGCCAAAATATAAGCTTGTATTACCATTCCATATGACCCCAGCATTAGCTTCAAGACTCATGCATATTATTCTATTAAAAATCTTCGGTTTCAGAAATAGTTTTATTTTACTGCAAAATACAGTTCAGCTTGTATTTTACAATCAAACCACTCTCTAAGAGTCAGCTGAAGGAAAGCAGTAGCAAAGACTACTGATCAGGCAGGAAGGCCACATACCACATGAGTTCTAGTGATTTTAAGACTGAAAACAACTCAGCTGCTTCACAAATTTCAAATACTCATTTATTAGTTTGCTACAACTTAAGCACAGGCTCTCAAGTACTGTAATAATAGGTCAGCCTAAGCCACATGTAACCGTAAAAGATGTCAGCAACCCATACAAAGTCAACAGACTGTTTTCTCAGGAACTTGCTCTTCTCCTTGTTTACACTGCACCAAAACTGGCACTGCTTGCTTTACAGCTGTGACCAGTAGAAATCCACACAACGTATTTACCCTGTGAATTCCTGCTTGCTGTCTAACACAGAATAATCCCTTTTTGGAAGGACTGTTCAGCCCTCAGTTTGATTTATGATTTTTACCCTGAACTGCAATATAATTTTTAGACAAGTACATAACTTTCAATTAAAAGAACAACCAAAAAGCTGTGAAGCCAGCTCTCATGATCAGTGATAATTTCTAAGTGAAATATTTAAGCATTCAAGTGCCATTTAGCCTTTAGCCTTTAAGTAACACTGAAATTACATAGCAACTTCAATACATGTTCACTGACAAGGCAAATACCTATGTAATTTAAAATACTCTATGTTTAACTCAGCAAAAGAACTTACCCCAGGAATAAGTGTTAGTCTATTACCATCCATCCAAAATTCCTTTAATCCACTCAGTTGTTCAAGTACTTCAGGCTGTAATGGGAAGAAGACATTTTAAAAACAAATTAAAATATGTCTGTGAATGGCAAAAACAACTCCAGTGATTTGTCTACTGCAACTTTAATAATATCTTACTACAGATAGTTATACACACTAATGTTACACACCCTTCTTTCACTAGATCATCAAAAAAACCCCAGATATTTCGCTTTTGAATTGGAAATATATACCAGATATATATAAAAAAAACCTTCTAAGCACTAAATAATATTTAGAGAAAGGCTTTCTGTGGGTTTGGTATTTTTTACAGAAAGTATTATTTATCAACAGGCACACACTCTAAGTCCATGTCATGTGTACAGTTTCTTCCTTGATGGAGAAGGTCTAAAACCCCTTAAATTCCACCAACTCTCAGAGCACCTGTTCTTCAAAAATCTCAGTGATTTTTCAGTTTGGGAGGAAATGGAAACAAATTTCATTCTCCTGTCAACAAAGGGTGCACCTCCATGATACAAGCAAACTATTTCTTCTTCAAAATTAAATGCAGGATGGTATTTCCCCTACAACTTATTGCTAGAAGCGTCTTACGTATCAAGGAGAAACCCCTTCTTAGTAAACATCCATGTTGCATATGCTTTCCTATTTAAACTTCTCTTCTGAGAAAATAATACAAAAGAGGTAGTATTGCACCTTAACAACTACAACCAAGATCAGATAAATGTTAAGTAAGTTTTGCGGTATAGTAAATAGACAGGATTTCTGCTTAAGTTGCAGTCCTGACTCCCAGTAACTCATTTTCCAAGAAAAATTTGTAATGCAAGACTACCATTCAGAGAGATCTTTATCCAAAATAACAGCAGTTTCAGACCTTTTAGTGCTTTCACCTTAAGCTCTTACTGAAGTTACTAGAAGTTGACTCTTATAGCTAAAAGGCTAATACAGATGAAACAATCAGCCAAAAATAGAGCCAAACAGGTAATTTTACAGCCTATGCTTAGCTCCTGGCTGTTATGGCTTAACATGGACCTGCACACATTAGTTTAAGGCTCCCACACAAATATGTACCCCATGATGATGAGAACATGGCAGTAATGGTTAAGGGCTAGATGTTTAACCATCATAATGAAAAATTCCTTAAGTACACTGCCCTGTTTTCCAAACCATTTCATTAGGCAATCATTGTTCAGCTCTGCATGTTCTACTAGTGGCACACAAAGGCTTGACTTTATTGTATTGCAGGTCAGCAAGTTTCATTATACTTGTATTTCAATTCCTTTACCCAGGAATGCACGTGTAAAAGCAGAGAGATGTTACATGGCCCTAAATACATGACATGTTTGCCTGTGAGACCACAAACAGGGCACAAGTCAATCCACACTGAAAGAAAAACCTGAGTACCTCAACTGTCAATACTACTTTGAACGATATTCAAACTTAAAATTAATACAGTTTCTCTTGGATCTACATAGTTTATGCAAAATAAAAAAAGCAGGTTATGCACAAAATAGTAACAATATATACATGATAATCAATAAGTGTTTAGAATTTATTCTAAGCCAAACAATTATGTTTCTAACTCAAACACATATTACCATTAACTATTTACCAGTACAGTAACCCCACCATAGAACAGAGTGTTAAAATGGAGTAAACACATACTCTCCTAAAAACACACACAGGCTCCATAAAGTAGTATAAGTTACAAATAATACTTGCTTGGTAGCAAAACTCTTAAATTGATGTTTATATTTTCATATTTATTGACAAAAGATCAAAGGATAAGGAGATTTACAGAAGATCCAAAGCTCTATTACTTTGGCAAAACTTACCACTTCTGTGAATTCATTACTTCCTAAGTCCAGTCTCTCCAGCTGAGTCAGTCTGGACATGGTTCTGCATAGGGAGGAGATCAATAAAGAATTATACCTAGCTACATCAAATCTTCCAGTATTTCCAAGAATCTATTAACCAGTATTAAGAAGTGATGCTATTCCAGAATTGGAATGATACATAAATAAGGTCAATCTTTTACACACTGTTCAACCAGGTACACATTATTGATCCCACATAATGCTGAGTGTCAGGTGAAGAGTACACTGCAGCACATCTACAGATGGGCTTGCAAAAACTGAAAACCAGTAAAGATAAAGATAACACAGTGCCTCATCTCCTTTGAGTGTTTCAGCCTTTCACTTACAGTCATAATTCATCCTTTCACCAGTCAAAGGCTGGTTAACTACATGTTTTCTTGTCAAAGACAGCCTAGCCATCAGTTAAAAAAGAAAAGACTACTGTTGAACCACAGTAACCAACACCACCTTTTTCCCTCTCCAGGCTGCTGACAAAGTTGCTTTCACTTGATGTCATTTGAAATCATAATTATTTCTCTAGTCATACATTAAATGAGATTACTAAATTAGATTTTGTGACACATCACAAAATCACTGTTTAACCTAACATTTGGCAAATATTAAATCAATGTCTGAAATAAATGCAAAATCCATTACTTCAAGCTGTGTTTTGGAAACATTATTCCTCTATTTAAGTTTGCTTTGCGGACTCCACAGAGATTATCTACCACTGCACATGGTGGTATACACAATTGGGTACTTCAGAGTCAACAGCAGTTCTACCTGAAACTTTTTTTTTAAGGGGGTATAAATCCCTCATATAACCTCATACATAATCTGTATTTATTTAATAATGAATTTCCACAGAATAATTAGTAGTATCTAAAACCTCCATACATGAACTGCAATTGTATACATACTGTAATTCTGGCAAAACTGAAAGAGCTTCTAAACGGTAAAGTCTTGTATATTTTCAGAATATAACACGATTTCCTCATGAAAAAACTGCATGAGCACAAGACATTTTAAGCAGCTATTCAAAACTTCAATTTCCTTTTAAATACAGTAAGCTCTGCAGCTGCTTTGAGCATATAGTTAAAAAATAGTATATTGGAAAATGCCTTATTTACTGGAAGTAATTTAATGTGATTATTACTATTATTCATTAAATAATCTCCAAGGAGACTCAACATTTGTTTTTCAATTTGATTTTCATGACATTAGAGTAATTTTGCTGGGGACAAACCAGGAATTTAGCATAAGCAGGCAAAGACAAGATAAAAGCTGAAACACATTTTTGCACTGGTCAAACAGTACACAAAGGCTTTGCAGGAAAGCCTCTAGCTAACAGTGTTACTATCCTAGAGAAAGAAAAAAAAAACCAAAAAACCATGAAAAGGCTACTTTCAGAAGACTCTGGGAAATAATTTCCCTCATTTCTGGAAGCTAATGAACAGGATGATTATCAGCAAGTCAACTGCTAACATTCTTTTCCAAAGGCTAACTAAACTTATATAAGTCCCTCTGAAATCCTGCAGAAGATTAATCTCTCAAAGCTTCGTGAGACCATGCGAATACCAATTTTAGTGCAGTATGTTCCTAACAAATTTGCCCCAATGATTCTCTCAGAAGCACTGCTGAAGACTCCTTTAAAAGGATCTAACACAGCATTCTGTGGCTTTTGAAACTTCACAGACCACACTATGCAAACCAGTGTTATGTAACAATGACAGGATAACAAATTAACTTCATTGATTTTGGGCCCTTTTTTTCCCTTGCCAAAATGGCTGCAATCTAGCAGACAAATCCACTCAAGTATAAAACATACATAAATGCGTTTGCTAGATGAAGGTCTTGGTAATATTCCTTCCTTTCCCTGCTGCTTGCATAATAGCACTTTCAGATATTCTATGACTAATGTCTCCTTGTTTTCCTGTATTATTGATGGAGAATTACATTCAGACAAAATGCAAACAAGGTTTCCAATAATTTTAAGGTAAATTCAGGAAATGTAGGAAAATTCAATGCCAAAGCATGTGGAAACAAACATTAACTAGATCATGGAGTTACACCTATTTCCATCATTGACATGGTCCAATGTAATCCCTCCCATACACTGAAACCCTCTTTCATAATTCATATTATTGAACTTGGTGTCAAATCAACTCAACACTATGTGATCAGATAGCCCAAATTATGCCTCAAATTCTATTGTTTCATACAGACAGCTTCACTAAGGTTAACACTACAGCTTACTTCAAGTGGCATAAAATTCAAGGGGGATGTGTGTGATGTCAAGATTGGGCCTTCAATCACTCTTATTATGCTATCAAGTAACTTGCTTCTTTCTAGAAAGCTTACTTCTTTTATTGACAATTAGGCCACAGAAAACTTTAAAAAAATGGAAAAAAAATTACCATCTTTTTACTGGACCATTTTCCCAGTTTACCTAACAGAAAAATGCCTCTAAAATAGTCACTGTGTGCTTTTGCTTTCCTTTCAGTAGAAGCTGTTTTGCATTATAATGCTGCCACTTTCGCAGTCTCTGGCTGTGGATAAGCAAAATGATGCATTTGGCATAAAGTAAGGTTGATTTAGTGTGTTGGCATTAATTACCCATTTTGATTAACATTCTTTCAAGTGCTTCATGCTTTACTGTGAAAAATTATGTGCATGTTTTACTCAGAAAGAAGGCTAGTTTGATACTGCAAAAATTCATCCAAATACATTTCTTATTACAAATAGCAAAGAATTTGCTGTAAGAATTAAAATATTAGAAAGATGAGATTGTCAGGAACATAAGAAAATATATTGGTATTCTACAGCAAAATTGTATTAGGACATACTGCTACATCTTGTTAGCATAAAAAAACTGCTTTGGATTTTCTACACTTTTCAAAGCTGCATAGCATGTTCTATAAGAGTACCAGGATAGAATAATAAAGGTGGTAGCTCAGCATGTACTGTATATTATTATGGAGGACCTCTTCATGACAGTTGCTGATTATTTTTCAATCAAGGATGAAGCACTGAAAACACAAAAAAAATCCCAGCACCTTCAACAGAGGGTATGTTTGACTTAAAAACATTAAAGCATTTGTTTAAATATCTCTTGTCACTACAAGAGTAAACTACACTTTTAGAAAGATTTCATGTAATTCATTCTGTTTTTGTTAATTATGGCAATTAAGGCCAGAGTGATCTTATGAACAAAATCTATATTAGCTGTAAGTTTTAATTATAACATTATAGCTATTGTTCTTCAGTTGGGAATAACTTAATTTAGAGAGATACCACCCTAAATTACATGTCCTTTAATGTTTTTTTCCACTGAAAACTAATGATAACAGAAAGAGCCAACATGGATTGAGAGTATTTATACCACAGAATGCTACACACTTTGAAGATGCAAATTCATGCTTTCTGATGCTATACACACCGTTCCAGATACGAGTTCTGGCCTGTTTATATAGTAGACTCCACAGTACAGTATCTAGGCACTTAAAAAGTGAATCTGTATAGAACATAACCTTGATGTCTTATGCATATAATTAGCTAAAGTCACTAAAAAAACTGACTTTTTGAATTCTTCTTCTTCTTCTTTTGAAGAAAAAAATACTTATTTTTGAAGAAGTATTTGAAGAAATGGCAATTCCCATTTCAGCCTATTGCATTCAAGTCTCTGTGAGCATGAGTTAGAGCAAAATTCAATTGTTAGCTCCTCCTCCACCAAAACTTCTTACATTCAGCAAAACCAGCAACTCTCTCTTCCAATTTCTGTTGCCAAAGAAAGATCCTTTTATAGTACACCACAATATATTAAAGACTCTACAGGTAGTTATTCACATCCCATCTTTGTAATCTGTTTCTTTCTTCACTGATGTCTTTTATCTTTGTTAACCTTCTTGGAACTCCAGGGTCCCAGTCAGAAAATTCAGTGCATTACTCTTGTTCATAGAAACAGCAGGAACTGCATGCCCATCAGCCTGGGCTTGTTTGATGAAGTAAGTGAGAACTGTAATGCAGGGACTAGGAAAATGCTAGATTTTAGGAGAGAGGTACAATTGGATTAATGTTAAAATAAATACGTAGGAATTTCCAGAACTATACTATACTTACTTTGGCAATATTTTTAACTGGTTTTCTCTAAGTTCCAATATCTGGAGTTTAGTTAATCTGTAACAGAAAGGCATAACAAATTACCACAATATTCTGTATTTTATGACAAAAGCAATCTCTGAACTTATTTGTGTTACATATGTTACATTTTTACATATTTATGTTACATTTAAAAAAAATCCTGTAAGTTTTAATTTTTTTTCCTGTAACATTAACACAAAATTTTGTGCAAAACTTGTATGCTATTTTAAATTCATTGCTGGAGTTCGACTTTGGTAAAGCAACAAACAAACTACGTCTTGCCTGCTTTACTGAACCTAGTTGAACAATTTTTTTATTTGGGGAAAACTTTCATTGGATTAATTATGGGTACATGTTATTGTTATAATGAAGAGTACACAGGAAGTCACAGAAAAGTAGGATGATTTAGCACAACTTAAGATATTAGATTTCTACTACTGGCAATGTAGCGAATCTACTACTGGTGATTTCTACAAGCTGTTCAATATAAAAAGCCTCATCTGAGGAACACCTTAAGGGCTCCACCTGATAAAAACAACCTTTAAATTAATCTTGGATTTCCTTCCATATTATCTTTCTAGTCAGTTTCTTAATCCATTTTGAAATTTCTGTTAGATGGTGGTTTGACCTTTCTTCGTAAGTCCTCAGTTGAAGATAAATAACCTCCAAATCCCAACTCAACTGCTTGGCCAAGGTAAGTTCCAAGCAGTCTTGACAAGCCATGTACCATTCATAGTGAAAATTTTTATATTGTGACAGAAGTATCAAAGCTGTATTTGTTAAAAGCAACGAAGAAACTGGGTTTGGTTTAATCACAGACAGGACCGTAACAACGAAAGTTCTACATGTGACCCACTAACAGCCTTCATACACACAAAATAGGGCATTAAGGTCCCTAACTCAGAAAGGCACTTAGTGAAGAGGCCAGCCTTTCTTGAAAGCGCTTAACTAGCACATTATAAGGACAGAGACAAAACTCTTCATTTTTGTTAAGTGATAAGAGCTATACTTACACTTTCTCTATATAGAAATAGAAAGCAGGAAACAGTATTTATTTTTTCTCTAGACATGCATTCATTTTTAGGTAAGTTCAAAAGCAGCAATCTGCCATGCCCATAAAAAACCAAAGAATGAAAGTCACCTTGAAACAGTCAGTGCAGTGCAGCAGTGCAAGCAGCACTTGCCATCTGGTAGCAACTGCTGGAGGGGAACCTCCTCCCTCCAGCTTCTAAAAAAAGCCCCCAAAAACCCCAACACCCTAACAGTGCTAAAAGAATACCTTAATAAAAACACCATTCATGATAACAGCACTGCTGTTCATCTAGAACATAAGTGGGAAAGACTTCCCAACCATCCTACCCTACCTGCATCCCAAGATATTAATCTAGTAAAAAACAGAACTTGTTTAAGAACCCTTGTGAATGAACATTTTGGGCTTTGATTTCTGAACCAAGTACTGCATTAGGCTTCAGCTGGTGCTTTGCTTTGACGACAGAGGAGACAGCTACACAGTTTGTAGTTTTTCTTCGTAATTCATATGTGCAGTCAAATTTCTGCTGAATGCAGTGGAAGCAAATCTCTATTCATATGCTAAAATATAAATATGTACACCCACTCTGCTGACTTTAGCCAGAACTCAGTGCACAACACTTGTAATAAGCTAATTCTCTGAACTTAGAGACTGCCTTTATAGTGATAGAAAGGCTCATAGCTTTGTCACCTTGTTTCATGTACTGATATTTCCTCAGCTAGCCCTAAAATCCTGAAGATATAAATATCAAATTTCTTATGTGTAGAGCTTCACAGAAACTACTAGGAAAATATTCTCAACCTCTTCTGGCTGGGACATAAAAGCTTTGTCTGCACAGGTAATTTTTTTCCAGTAATTGATGAGAAATACTGGACTGAAGTAGTTGTCACCTCTTCCATTATTGACTGGAGATGCTAATTGAAGGTTAAAATACTGAGTCTAGCTATTATGTAAATTGTTGGTGCTAAGCATCCAACATCCACCCAAGCTGAGCATCTGAACTGCCATAATGGACTCGAAAAACTGGCATTTAATTTGGAAAAGAAATAAAGAACTAATTCACCTATACAAAATGCAAAATCAAATTCATATAAATTATGAGAATGTATATTATCTGTGCCCTTCTGGCAAAGAATTGTCCTACTTGTACAGAAATATTTAATTTCTGAACTTGAAAAACTCATCACCACAAAACTATCTGTACATCACCAACACACAAAGCTGTAAGAGGTATTATTCAACTGAAAGGACACATTCTGTAATAGCTGAAAAATTATTTTTTCAGTATTGTTCTTTAAGTGTAACCAACTCAGACTGCTTTTAAAATGCAGCACAACTTCTCAATAAAACAAAATCTCTACATGAACTATTTGCCAGAAGAAGATCAATATCCTTCCTAAATCTGCTTTCTTAAACTACATCACCTGTAAAAAATGCAAAAGAAACATACAGCAGAAACTTGCTGTGCAACAAGCTGCCATTCTTCGGGAAGCTAAAAACATTGCATAGAGAGATATTCCTTACTTTACACCTTCTTTACAGTTTTTCTAAAGCAGAATATTTTTACATGAAATTGTTACTAAGATGTAAAGGCAAGTGGACTAAAATATATGCATCCTGTAGCAGGCTGTATCTATTAAAGTTTCTGCAAAACATATACAAACATATATGTAACTAAATTTCATTATCACTGTACATTTATGCAAAAAATATCCCAAAGTAGATACTACTGAAACCATCTATTACTACAAATACTAGAGGCAGATTGTTAAGTAAATATTCCTCAAGCAAATTAACTGCAACACCACAGTAAAGAGGCTCTGGAAGCAATATTCCACTATGGACAACATTCCCAGGTTTTTAGAATCACACTTAAGATAAAATCCATGCTTATCTTTAACAGCCATTAGTAAATAATGTTTCCCTTTTTAAACCCTGTCTCAAAATACGCATGCAGTGAGTGACAAGTTTAACGTGCTCTGCTTATATATTTGTGTTTTAAACATAAATATACCTTATGTATTTAGATACATAAGGTAATTTTCTTAGGCAAGCTTAATAATTCTCAGAGATCTGTTCATTGGCATGAAGGCTAATGCTGTGATCTGTGCTAATACCAATGCATTTGAGTTTGGGAATGGAGGAAAACCCCCCCCCATTGTCACCTGAGAATTCCAAATGAATGGTATCAAAAATCTGGGAACTTTTAGTAATTCTAACAGGCTAGACAAATACAACATCATTGAAGGACAGTAAATACACAACATTCATAAAAAAGAGGGAAAATAGATTGCATAATCTTGACCTCACAAGTACAAAAAGCATTATCACAAATTCTGAATATGAGAATATAGTATGAAGGTAAATGCAATAAAACACTGCAAGGATATACCAAAAGTGCTTTTCATGATAAAAGATTTCTTTCCTAAGCATCACACTGAGTGTTACTGATAGAGGTGTTCAAAGACCCTTACTAGGAGGACTATCTTGTTCAGTATTTTCAATAGCTATTTTTTGATTTTAGGATCAGAAAGAGTTTAAATTGGCTTATGTCACTTATATAGTGATTTAATAAGAAACTGTAGAGGAAAAAAACCCATGTAACTTTAGAACTGAAAAAAATTAGAAAAAAGGACAAGATGCCATAGCATCAAGCCACATATTTAGGATTTCCTTGTAGGCATCAGCCATTTTTAACTGAACTGTCCAATACATCAGTTGATCATGTAGGAAATTACACTAGGCAGCTGCAAAAAGGATAATTGGAACACTAGAGCATAACCACAGACATTTCCAAGAGAAGCAAGAAGATAGTCGTGACACTGTACAAGCCATGAAGAGATCTCAATTTGAATTCTAAATATAGCTATACATGTCATCCTCTGTCAAAATGAAGATGAATTAAAACTGAAACTTGTACCAAGATACATTAATATAACCAGACACAGAAGAAAACCTACCACATCAGAAGGAAACAGAATTTAGTCTAATAAACTGAGGGCACTACAAATACAGCAGGTGAGAGAATGGGGGACAATACTCATGAGAAATGACAGTAGTTGAACTGTAGAAACTATAAATATGAACAGTCAGAGAAAAAGTGATGTGGGAAACCAGGTTTCTAATCTGAGACATAAGAGCATAGAAATGTTGTTAGCTGTAATAAGTATTGGCTTAGTTTCCACGAGACATCATTATTGACAATAGCTGCCAGTAAGAGAAGGCAACAGAACTCCGTTACTTCACATATTCCTAAACAATGAAAAATAATAGCTATAAGGCCATATACAAAATAATTAATGCACCAAACTGGAAGAAACTGAAGGGCTTGTCCTTTATGAGAATAAATATCTCAAAAGCCTCTACCAGAATTTTTTGTTTATAAAAGAGGTATTTCCATATTCTGAAATACAAGTTAAAAAGCTTTGCACTAGAAAATATTTACACTTAGTTGTAAAATTGTGAGGCAGCAGAGTAATTGCATCACTTACAGAACAGAAGTATTCAATGTCAAAGAAGTCTGAATCTTACTTTTGTTGTGGGTTTAAATTCCTTTCTTTTTGTTCACTTTGAAATTTTTTTTCCTTCCCCATTTGGTTGTGGGTCGTTTGATGGCCGACCTGTTTTTTAAATGGTCCGGGCGATTGAAGAGAAATTAACCTATGGGCACACCCTAAATGGGAGACAGCTTTGTGTGGTGGGGTGGGGATTGTGGGAGTGGTTTTGTTTTTTTTTTTCTTTTCTTCGCTGGTTTGGGAGAGAAGAGGGGTTCCTGCTGGCGCCCCGTGCTTTTGGCTCGCAGTGGTTTTTGTAGACCCAGCTTGGAGGGGAATCTGCTCCATCCGTCTCGGTCCGCGGATTCCTGTCGTCTCTTTTGCTGTCCTGGGTTTCTTGCTGTCAGAGAAGGCACCGGCGTTTTTTCGCTTGAGTTTAGCAGAGAAAACTTTTCTTCATTCCACCTTGCCATCTTGTATATATCCCAGCGCGGAGATCTGACCAGCCGGATTGCCCACCACGTCCCTGCATCTCTGAGGATCATCGTCCCTCCCTGCTCAGCCGGGGGCCAGCGGCGCCGCTGTCACAACCAAACTGTAATCTTGCCAAGAAGGAGACGTTTCTATAAGGCTGTCACTAGGTTTGGACTGCGCTGTTGTTGCATTGTTATGTTACTGTCTCATCTTGTTATATATATATATATAATATATATAAGTTAAAAACTGTTATTCTTTTAACCCACATTCTGCCTGAAAGCCCGTGATTTTTTTTTTTTTCAAAGCTTAATAATTCGGAGGGAAGGGGGTCATAGCCACCACTCCAAGGGGGGTCCCTGCCTTCATTAGCAAATACCTGTCTTTCAAACGGTGACAGAATTTGGCGCCCACCGCGCGGCTCGAGGGCACAGAGAGGAAAAAGGGTTGCAAAAGGAATAACAGTTTTTGGGTGAGCATCTTTGTGTTCAAGCGTGTAGGATATTTACTAAGCGTCATCAGTGGTCTAGCATACCTGGTTTTGGGTGGCAAGCATAGTCCCGTGCCCGTATTTTTCCATTTGCAGCTCTCCTTTCCTGACATGGTCCTTTGACTAAGACCACAGTGGCCATTATTCATTCACGCATGGGTGATAAGTGAGGGAATTCGTGATTTTTATAACTTCTCTGGACAGCAGGCACATGGATACAGGGCTACACAACACTAAGTTGCATGCTTCTGGAGTTGGGTTAATAATGGTACCTATGTGAGAAATAACACAGGGAATCATTCTCCTAGCCTTTCCACCAATTTATTTGGGGGCTACTCCATCAGCATTCGAAGGGTCCATTTTTTTCCCCTAAGAGTGCCAACTAACATGATGCTAATATGCATATCTGTTTACTGAAGGAAATGTGCGACTGCCCTGGGTAACCACTCCTAAAACATACTGCTCCCAGAGACGCAAGGGAAGGGTGCCCCAAGAGAACTAGGGATGTTGCCACGGAGACAGGGATGGTGCCCAGAGACTTAGGGAATGTTTGCCCACGGGAGGACCAGGGATTGGTCCACGGAGACCAGGGATGCCGCTCCAGAGGCAGGGATGCTACCACAGAGCCTGACCCATGCAATCAGCCAGACCTGTTCCCACTGCCTGACCCTGCTGACGACCTACATCAGAAAACTAAATGCCCGAGAGTGGGTGAGGTACTGGGGAGGAGATACGCCGCCCAGAGTGGGTGAAGGTACTTGGTGGAGGAGATGCGGGAGATGCACCAGGGGCTGAGGAATACGTCTTCCAGCTGGCGGCAACCCTCCTCCTGCTCCAAAGAGGAAAGGGGGAGATCGGCACAGCAGTGGAAACCACGGACGTTACACCTGTCCAGGTCTGGCTGAACCGCAAAGCGAACCACACCGCGCTGCAGTAGCCTGTGCAGAGGAAAGAAGTATAAACACAAATCGTACGCTCAGCTTAATGAGAGGGGAACCAGGGCCCTCACAACCAGCAGAGAGACAGAGCCAGAAATAATCACTGAGACCCTGCCTATGCACCCTCCGCAAGTCGAAAGACATCGAGAAAAAAGCAGGCGGAGGCTTGTGTCAAAAGCCTGGTTACTTCGGGTTTGGGACCTTAGGCTCAAGTGTGCATTGGAATACAGTGAGGCAAAGCATTGGAGGCTTGACCCAAGATGAGGGTATTAATCAGGTATTTTGTGAAGGGGAGCCAGGGCCCCTTCCTTCTGGGACGGCTCTTAATAAGTATAAGAGAAGAGGTTGTCCACAAGAGACAGGGTGGCAGGACTACCATCGTAAGAATGCCCTGGAAGACCGTTGAGAAGGGATCCAACGGCTCAGAGAAGTAGGAGTAATGGAGGTGCTCTTTGGAAGGGAGGGCGCATCATAATGATCCTGATCAGGTCAGTGCACCGGACAAATGCCTATGGAATCTGGCGAGTCCAGGCCATCTCAGTAGCACCTTCATTGCCAGATGATTAATGCTGATGAAAAACCGAGAGACAGTGGGTTCGTGTAGCCAACAGGCTCCGGTAATTAACGCGAGTATGATCAATAGCCCAATGCACGCTCAACGTCTCTCTGCGTGGTTAAAGGACCTCCAAGAGGATTGAAAGGAGATGAAGAGAAGAGAATGAAGGAGATGAGGAAGAATAGTGTGGCACCAGTGCAAGGTCTCAGGCCCAACACACAGGTCCGACGTCCCAGCAGGGAAGAGGTACACCCCACGAGCTGAAGATGTGGTTTTTCTGTGTGACCAAGGGGGAAGACATGAGTAAGTGGGATGGGAAACCCCACTTCTGCCTGGCAGCCCGGGTACGGTCCAACTCAAAGGGGAAAACACTAGCCAAGGCGGCCTTTCTAAAAGGAAGTAGCCTCCAGCTTTTCCCACAGCCAACCCACTAGATGCAATGGAGGGGAAGGTGATATGCCAGATTCCGTGGAGGAAACCTGTGGGTGGCCCATGGAAGGGATGCATACCAGGGTTAGAGGGGGCCCTGCCTCTGGCCAGGTAGAGGCCATGGGATAAACCGTGTCTTCTGGACGGTGTGGATCCGAATGGCCTGGCAACATCAGAGCCACAAAAAATACGAAAGCATTGGTTGACACGGGCGGCGCAGTGTAACCCTCATGCCATCGGGGCAGCGTGGGGGCAGAAACCATTTCTATGCAAGAGAGTGACAGGGATTACAGGAGTTTGACTGTGTTGGAAGCTGAGGTGAGCCCTGACGTGGGAGGGAAGGTGGCACAAACATCCCATCGGACTGGTCCAGAGGCCCAAAGCAATTCTGGCAAGATTTCCTCCGGAATGGTTTTTTTCAAAGACCCAAAAGGACTAAATGCTTTGGAATAGCTGCTGTGGGAGGTAGAGGGCATCAGACAGCTGAACACCTTGCCTGGACTATTCCCGAGAACCCTTCCTGCTGTTGGACTCCTGAAGGTGGGAAGAGCAAGCACGTTCCAGTCGCCACCTCAACAGTGCATCGCTGCAGTAAACGGACGAATCGAGATTGCCGTGATCCCCATCCATAAGATGATCCGAGAGCTGGAGACCAAAGGGTGTCAGCAAGGCCAACTTCACCCTTCAACAGCCCCCAATCTGGCCTGATTGCGCAAGTCTAAGGGAGAAATGGAGATTGACAGTGGAAGCTATCAGTGCGTGTTAAATGTAACGTGACCCACCGTAGCGCACTGGGGCCTCGCATCGCTGCCTCGCAGAGTGGGACACCTGGGGGAAAGCATGCTCGGGTTATATGCGTCCGCACAGTAGCGATCGTGGCGATAAAACCAAAGCTGCGAAGTGGTATGGCGCCACCAAATTGACATCGCCAACGCGTTCTTCTCCATTCCTCTGCAGCCAGAGTGCAGGCCTCAAGTTTGCTTCACCTGGAGGGGTGTGCAGTACACCTGGAACCGCTGCCCAGGGTGGAAGCACAGCCCCACCATCTGCCATGGGCTGATCCAGGCTGCGCTGGAAAAGGTGAGGCTCCGGAACATCCTTCCAGTATATTGGATGACATCATTGTGGTGGGGAACACAGCAACAGAGGTAATTTGAGAAAGGGGAGAAGATCATCCCGATTCTCCTAAGAAGCTGGCTTTGCATTAAAAGGAACAAAGTGAAGGGACCTGCTCGAGAGATCAGTTCCTGGGGTAAAGTGCAGATGGACGGCGTCAGATTCCACCGAGGTTATCATAAAGCCTCGATGTCTCCCACCGACCAGCAAAAAGGAGACACAGGCTTTCCTGGGTGCCATGGCTTTTGAGGATGGCACATCCCTGAATACAAGTCAGATCGTGAGCCCCTCTACCTGGTGACCCGCAAGAAGAACGATTTCCACTGGGCCCTGAACAGCAGCAAGCCTTTGCCAAATCAGCAGGAAATCGCTCAATGAAGTAGCTCCTCGACCCAGTCAGGACAGGACAGAGGTGAAGAACGTGCTCTACTCTGCAGCCGGAGCAATGGTCCTGTCTGGAGCCTCTGGCAAGGGTCTGGTGAGACTCGAGGCCAGCCACTGGGATATCCGAGGGTCTGAGGCCAACTACACCCAACAGAGAAGGAGATCTTGGCAGCCTAATGAGGAGTCCAAGCTGCTTTCAGAAGTGATTGGGACAGAAGCCCAACTCCTCCTGGCACCCCGATTAACCCAGTGCTGGGGGAGTTTTTACAGGAACGGTTCCCTCCACCCATCCACGCCACGATGCTACCTGGAGCAATGGATGCTCTCATACTCAGCGCGCCCGCATTGAAAACCTGAATCGCCCTGGGATCCCTGAAAATAATTACAATGGCCCGAAGCTGAAAACTTTGATCTCGCCGATGAAGAGGACAAGAAAAAGTGGCAACGTGCTGAAGAAAGCTC
Organism: Malurus cyaneus samueli; assembly: GCA_009741485.1. Taxonomy (NCBI): domain Eukaryota; kingdom Metazoa; phylum Chordata; class Aves; order Passeriformes; family Maluridae; genus Malurus; species Malurus cyaneus. Next base: position 610,670 of record VKON01000311.1, on the reverse strand, counting down.
CACTGTAACAACAACGCCAGACCGAAGAAAAACACTATGCTCTTTTCACTGAACGGGCTCTGTTCGCATTGTCGAAATGAACCGAAAGTGGAAAGCAGCCGTGTGGAGCCCCACACGACAGGTGCACAGGCCACAGAGGGAGAAGGTGGATCGAGCCAATTTGCTGAGGTTCAAAGCCATCCAGCTGGCCCTGGACGTTGCTGAGAGGGAAGTGGCAAAGCTCTACCTGTACACAGATTCATGGATGGTGGCCAACGCTTGTGGGGGTGGCTGGAAAGGTGGAAAAAGGCCAATTGGCAGCGTAGGGGAAAAACAATCTGGGCTGCTGAAGAATGGAAAAGACATCGCAGCCCGGGTGAAGAAGTTACCCGTCAAAGTCCGCCATGTAGATGCCAATGTCACCCAAGAGCCGGGCTAATGAGGAGCACAGAATAACGAGCAATAGATCCGGGCTGGCAAAGATAGAGGTTTCCCAGATCGACCTGGATGGCAACAAAGGGGAGTTGTTCCTGGCTCGATGGGCCCATGATGCCTCAGGACACAGGGCAGGATGCCACTTATAAGTGGGCAACAGTTAGGGGTGGTCTAACCATGGAACAGAATCTCCCAGTTAATACGACGTGAGACATGCACTGCCAATCAAGCAGGCCTAAAGGGTTGAAGCCCCTGTGGTATGTGGGAAGGTGGGACAAGTACAAGTAGGGGAAGCCTGGCAGGTTGATTACATCACCACTACCAGACCGTCATGGCAAGCGCTATTACACAATGGTAGAAGCCACCACTGATGGTTGGAGACCTACCCTGTGCCTCATGCCACTGCCCGTAGCACCATCCTGGGCCTTGAAACACAGGTCCTTTTGAGGCATGGTACCCCAGAGAGAAATGAGTCTGACAACGGGACTCATTTCAAGAACAGCCTTATAAATCCTGGGCTAGGAACATGATAATGGCTGTACCATATCCCTTACCATGCACCTTGCTGCTGCAAAGTGAACTGGTGCAACGGACTCTAAAACCACCTTGAAGGCCATGGGCGTGGGGTACTTTCTAAAACTGGGAAAGCACTTGCAACAGCCACGTGGTTAGTTAACACCCGAGGCCCACCAACCGAGCCGGCCCTTCCCAATCTGAGCCCTTTGCACACCACAGATGGAAGACAGAGTTCCCGTAGTGCGTATTCAAGGGACTGTTGGGAAAAACCGTTGGATCAATCCGCTTCCAATAAGGACAAACCCATCCAAGGAGTTGTCTTTGCTCAGGGACCAGGTTACACATGGTGAGTAATGCAGGAGGATGGGCAAACCAACTGTGTACCTCAGGGGAATTTGACTTTGGGTGAGAACCTTTGTGATGTTAGATTATCTGTATACCACTGTTTGTGTGAATGCCACTGCTACTGAATGTATATAATGTATATAGTTATATAATTATGTAGTTATATAGTTATATAGCCGGGGGTGATGCATATATGTGCATACATGTAGGTATTAATTCAAATGGTATGGGAAGGAAAAAAATTTGGGGTGGATAATGTTTGTGGGTTTAAATTCTTTCTTTTTGTTCACTTTGAATTTTTTTTCCTTCCCCATTTGTGTTCTGGAATACCTTGATGCTGACCTGTTTTGTTAATGGCCGGGCGATTGAAGAGACAATTACACCTATGGGCACACCCTAAATGGGGAGACGGCTTTTGTGTGGTGGGGTGGGGATTGGGGAGTGGGTTTTGTTTTTTTTTCTTTTCTCTCGCGGTTTGGGAGAGAGAGGGGTTTTCCCTGCTGGCGCCCCGTGCTTTTGGCTCGGCAGTGGTTTTTGCTAGGACTCCAGCTTCAGGAGGGGAAACTCTGCTCCATCCCGTCTCGGGTCCGCGGGATTCCTGCTCGTCTCTTTTGCTGTCCTGGGTTTCTTGCTGTCCAGAGGAGCACCGGCGTTTTTTCCGCTGTGAGTTTTGCAAGAGAACTTTTTCTTCATCCCCTCTGCCATCTTGTATGATTATCCCAGCTGCGAGAGATCTGAGCCACCGGGATTTGCACCACCACGTCCCTGCATCTCTGAGGAGTCATCGCTCCCTCCCTGCTCAGCCGGGGGGGCCAGCGGCGCCGCTGCCAACCAAACTGTAATCTTGCCAAGAAGGAGACTGTTTCTATAAGGCTGTCACTAGGTTTGACTGCGCTGTATGTTGCATTGTTATTGTTACGTGTCTCATCTTGTTATATATATATATATATATATATGCCATCTGTTATATAATATATATATTAATATATAATATTAAGTAAAAACTGTTATTCCTTTTTACCCATATTCCTGCCTGAAAGCCCGTGATTTTTTTTTTTCAAAGCTGTAATAATTCGGAGGGAAGGGGGTCATAGCCACCACTCCAAAGGGGGGTCCCTGCCTTCATTAGCAAATACCTGTCTTTCAAACGGTGACACTTTAAAATGGTATTTTAATGTCTCATTGTTTTCTAATTTATTTGATTTAAACTTTATCTTCCTATAGAACACTGTATTCTATGCAACAGTATTATTAGGAGATTACATACATAAACACTTCAAATCCATCCTCCTAGCTGTAACATAGGATGCTGCTAGTCATTAGATTTTAAAAAACAAATCCGAATTCTTCATAACTATCAAGAAAAACACTACAAGGGAAAGCTGGCTTTCAAATTGTCTTCTGTAACTGATTTACTCTTGAGACATTTGTAATTAATGGCTTCACCACTTCAGTAGCCATTAAGCATTATAGAAGCTGACAGTGATGAAGAAAAAGTCATGTGACTTTTTGTGTATGTGTAAGATAAACTACTTAAATGATCAGCTATGTCAACCTGAAGACTTCAAGTTCATCCATAGTGCCTATTTTTAATATGAAAATCTTGCCATTTGTTCAGACTATTAAAACTAAAACAGAAAAAAACATAGGCAAGCATTCAAATTCCACCAAGATTATGAATATTCCAGATATTTCTTCTTCAACTTTAATGAGGGCTTTTGAAACATAAACTTTGTGCACCAGAAACAAGCATGATAATAATGCTTCTGCATCATAAGCAGCTGTTTTGTTAGCTGAATATGTAGCACATGTGGTGCCCTTAATCATTCATCAGGGAATGACTGGTAACAGAGCAGAGCAAGCCAACAGCTCCCATCAAGATAACTAATAAACTAATGGTCACTAGTGGAGAGCACCACGGCTTATTTTCCACTGCACATCTTCTGATCTGCCAAACTGCTGCAGCATTATCTGAGGGCTTTGCTAATGTCTTGCAAACTGTGCTGACCTAAATATAACCACACAGCCTAAGGCAATTTTTTCACTCAGCAACATGACTCGTTAACTAATAGCTGTATTTTCTGAAAGAGATGCTTGCTGGACACTGGAAGGGGCATGTAAAAAAAAAGTGGCAATCTAGGAAAAGAGCATTAAACTAAGAACAGAGAGGGGAAAACTACAGAAATGGCTAAAATCAGTGTGATAAGGACAGCATGAACTATGTTCATCTAGGACTTTTATGAGTATTATCCTTTCACTCTTGCTCCCAAGATTTAATCTATTTTACAGAGGTATTAATCCAAGTATTTATCTTGTATTTAAGCTATGACATGTAACAATTTTGCACAGTCAGCACACCATAAATATGACAAGTTTTTCAGAAACAGCTCTGACAATAAGGACTTGGGAGTTGTAGCTGCGCATGAAGTAATTTGTGCATCCAGGACAGGACAAGTGGAATTACCGTTGTCATTATTTGCTTCACTCCAATTATTACATGACAAGCAATACAAATTTCAAAAAGACTGATGTTCCTTACTTACCATACAACTGTTGCAAAAGAAACAAGAATGTAAATGAGTTTTAGGCTCTTCATTCTATCTGTGCTTCAGAAGTGAAAATTAAAAGCTGCTGATACAGATTTAGGGCTTTTTGTTCCTGTATCTGTTGAGAATTTTTAATGCACACTTCTTCCCCTTCTCCAGTACTCAAATTGCTTCAGAAGCAGAACAAACTGCTCTGCAAAAACTTAAAACTGAAAGCAGATATTAGGTTTGATGTTCAACTTACCTGCCAAAATTGGCTGGCAAGAACTCAAGAAAAGCATCATTCAGGTACAGCTGTGTTAGGTTTAACAGTTGAGAAAATCCATCTGGCAGCCTACATTGAAGTAAAATAATGTTGTACCTTAGTGTCAATTATATTCAGGGGTATTAAGTCATATTCTCTTAAGTATCACTATATTACTAAGTCCTACATATTGATAAAGTAAAAGGGTAAATTTCTCTAAAGTCACACTAGACAATTGCTCTCCATAAGGTAAGTTTCAAAATTATTTTTAAGTACTGAGAACAATTTACACAGGCAATAAAAACTACAAATAAATGTAGTCTTACTATGTGTTTGTGATCTCCTGACACCTAATGTGAGGAAGGCATTAATTAGAAAAAAACATATAAATTAAAACACCACACCTTTTCCCCTCAGAAGAAATATATCTTTGCATTGCTACTTCTGGCAAATTAATTTTGTCACTACAGCAGAAGTGCATATTAAAGCAGAATGAATTTTTGTTATTAAGGAAGAAAACACTTTGCATATTTCTCTACAGCCACGGAGAAGTGATGGATTTTAACAAGCAGACAAAGCTACATAGTATAATGAAGGATTGTTCACATAGCCTGTTAACTTTGGCAAAGTACTTTAATGAGATAGCTACTCTGTATCACAGCACAATAAAGTTAATGAAGATACTTCTCAGGTAACTCTGCTCTCACCTCTAAGGGCTGGTACATGTCTTGGGCAAATTTGAGACTCAGTACTATTTGCACAAAATATAAAGCATCAAAAAAATCTACAAACTTACTTTGAAATTGGATTTACGCTTGCCTCAACAACTGTCAAGACTTTACAGTTTTTAATATTTTCTGGAAACTCCTGTATGCCTGCAAGATACAGAAAGAGGTAGAAAAATAGCATTAAATTATTAGACTCCACCACATGCATAAAAATGATCCACATGAAACCACTAGCCATAAAAACTTTGATTCATTTAGCAACTAATGAACTGTTTTTCTAATGTCTCATTTTACGTTCAGTTCTCATTAAAGAAATACTTTTGTGCAATATCATTTTTTGTCACTGTACTATTCCTAAAGCTTTTCATGTAGGTTGGCAGGCAGTACCACGGACACACAGTACACTAAATTCCGACCACTGATTACCAAATACTAATGTACTTGTGCTTTGGAAATGTTACTTAAGATGAGAACTTCTGTCTCAATATAATTTATTTTTAAAAAGGCATACACATGGTAGAATGAAGTTTCCAACAGGATCTGTTTATCAAATGCACAGCCTTTATAATATCCAGGTGAAACGGCAAGGCTTCAAATCTTAAAGTATGTTTACAGCTTCATAGTTTTGAACAAATGTTATCAAAAATGTTATGCATGCTTGCTGCTAGCTTCTACATCATTTGAGAGAAGGACAAAAAATGTTTCAGCATACTTATGTTTGAAAATGAAAACAATAAGGAACCTCCTTTTTTTCCAAGGTCCCATCTGGAAATGCCAGACTGGAGCTGCATTCCACATATTGGCCAATTTGTATTTGTCCAAAACCAATAAAGCAGTCCTTGAATATGACATGTATCCACTACGTCAGAAGGAAAATAGTATGGAGCCATTCTGGCATGCAAGACCTTTACCTCCATCTTTACTATATATACTATTAAAAAAAAAAACCCAAGTAAAACCACTGCTATCACAACTGCAGTTGCTTTTGCAACAGATCACATTTTTCTTATACTCTGAGTAAGAACCGTTATACCCTGAATAAGATACCCTTATACCTCATTTTATTTTAAATATATTTTCCCTAAGTACAATAATCATTTATACTGACATCTTTCTACTTCAATAAAGAATACACTGTTGTTTGCAAGAAAAAAACCCATAAGCTAGTAAAGAAAGTCAGTTTAAAACGACTTTTCTATTTTTTCAGGTAATAAATCGTAGGTCTTTGTCTTTTAATTAATGCATGCAATGGTATTTGTGAGTGGTTTATCAGGTGGAAAGTGTAACTGAACCCAGGGAACAAGACCACTAAAAAGGAACTCTACTCCATGAATGCTTGTGTTTAGATTACTGAGAGCCTGAAATTTCATGCTGCTTGAAGAGACATTAACAGTCCAGCTGCAGAGAGAAAGAAAAGGACCGCATCACTTCTCCTTCAGGTTGGCAGGTGGAACTTGGTTATTTTCTGTTCTGAGAACATGGTAAAGCATCAACTGCTAAGTAACATTTTTACTTACATAAGAAATTGCACAATATTTAATGTTATCCTAGAACTTGATTCTATATTTGTGCAATAACAAGATATTAGGACTTCAGAGATGGCAGTACACAAGAAAAGTACTTGAACGAATTGGTGATGATGACTGATATAGTCATTGTGCTGACGTTTCCATAAACTCAACTGAAGTAGTGACACCATTTCTTTTCCCCAAGTAGACTTTTAGATCTTTCTTGACAGGAACCTGCTTGTCATACTACTGTTGAAACTACTACTTTTGACTCATAGCAGGCATTGTACTCTGTTACTGAGATATAAAAGGCAAGAAAAAATCATTATGATATCCAGTTAATACTGGTGTTTAAACACATCTAAGTATCATGGAGCTGTTTGGGAAATAACTTGTTAAAACCAGAAGCAGAAGGGATCAAGAAGAACTGAACCATCAGTGGTAATACAGGACAAGATTCCTGACACTTCAGATTGACTAACATGCATGCATATGCACACGTGTAAATAAAAATACAGCTTTTAGTATTTTTATGTATCTCTGTATGTGTGTGTGTGTGAGTGTGTGAATTCAGCCACATGAAGTTTACTGCAGCTGCGAGTGGAGTCAAAGCAGACAATAGCAACAGACAATTAAATAGTAATTTAATCCATTCCACTACTCAGTACAAAAAAAAACCAAAACTAAAAAGGTAGTACTTATAATGTAATAAAGTTTCATTTCTGTAAAGCAATAATGTTATTTTCAAGTCCAAGAAAGATTAAGAAACTACCAAAGAGAGAGACTGGAACAATACCTTACCAATTGCTGTCATATAGTATTAGTACAAAGAGAAACACACTTCCAAGAAACTTAAATATATTTGATCTTAATTCCAATTGTAGTAACAAACCTCTTTCAGCAAAAAGAATATCCATACATGGAAAGCAACTAACATGACACAATAACCTGAGCCTGTAGCGATAAAGTTACAGATGGTTTGTATGAAATGACCTTATGCTGTCTGAAAAATAAATCAAGACCTCTTTATTGCTGAGGATATAAATTTACCTTCTTAAAACAAGCATCTACATTAATCAGAATAAACTATTGCAAAGCTCTTCCTTGGAGGCAGAGCTGTGTCTCAGACTCACTCTGTGCATTTAGCTTTGCTCAATGAATCATGCTGAGAGATTCTCTAAGCCTAGTTTTTCTGAAAGATGGTCACAGCACTGGCCTTGGCTTGGTCCTTGGATGAAAGAACACTTTAGTTCAACACACTAAACCCTACCTTTGTAATATTAATACAAGTTTCCTTTGTCTGTGTCATGAACTCATGAAAGCACAGAGGCTTAAATTTGTGATAACTACCTAAAAAAATAAAACACATAGCTCATCTGCTAGAGGGGAGAATCTCAATGTAAACTTACTCTCAAAAGAACAGCCAAATAAAATATTAGCTATCCAAATACAGACATGTTAAATCAGCATGCTTTTGTACATAATCAGAGGACACTACAGTTGTCTCCGGTTTGACTATGCCTTGGGCAAGTAGCAGCAACAGCTTTAACAACAAATTAATAACAGAATTCAACTGATACGAGAAACCTAACAATGAAGGAGCCTGGGAGCCTAATTTTACTTCTTCCTCAAGCCAGAATCATTATCATACCATCTTTACCAACCTCACTCAGTACTTCAGTACAGACAAATGACCATTATTCAAAAGAGCACCCTATTGGGAATGACAGCACAAAATACACCCAATATTTGTAATACACATTCACAAGCTAGGAAAACAAAAACCAGGAGACTGCTACTCTACCACATGATAGGAAGTTCCATTTACTAACTGGCTATACAACAATCTTCTGACCACTCACTTTTCCTCAGCTATACTCCTCCTGCACACAAGAAGCATGCAGTTATTGTTGAGTCAGTATTCTTTCATTTCTCCCACCAAGAAAGCAAATTCAAAAAGCAAGTAAGAAAGAAGAGTAAATAAGAAAACAGAGAGTAATCAGAAAAAACATATGAGGGAAGTAAACAGGGCTGTTTTAAAGACCACCTTGGAAGAGGATTTGTTCCTTGCTTTTCTGCTTCTCATCTCCCTCAATGTTTTGAATCTTCTTCACCATTAAGGAAGCTCTGCGAATCTCAACAGACTCCGTGACAACATCTTTCTGCACTCATTTGTAAGTCATCCTTTTGTTAGCCAACTCAATCCTTCCATGAGCATCTCATTAAATGATTACTACACCCTGAGATCCACATTCCTTCCTAAATCCTACTTTTCTTCTGGGTTTGCTACTGCTTTCTTTATACTCTGATACTCAAGGATTATAGAAGGCAGTGCAACAGATCACTTGGTCTGTTGCAGCCTTATTCTACTTTCACTGAAAAGCATTACATGGGCAAGTTCTTCAACATACCCATTTCATACTTCACATACAACCACTGTTGCCCAACACATTTCAGTGCTCCAACTAGTTTATTGATCACATCCACTGTTTAACAGAAAAATACAAACCATCATGCCTGTGGACATGACCACTTGCAGAGCACAATAGGATAAAACACAATCTGCTGATCCTCTTTAACCACCAGATCCAAACTGAATTGGGAGTAAAGTTCTTTTCGTAGTGTAGCTTACCACGGAAGTTGGATTTATGCAATAGGTACAACAACAAACAAACAAAACTCAAAAAATCCACTAAAACCCACAACAGAATAAATAAAATAAACAAAACAAGCTTGGAAGAAAGTTAAAGAAAATTTGGCGGTAAGGTAAGGAACAGAAATTTAAAATTCTTGTCTGGACTTCGCCAAAAGCAGCAAGCATTCATCATTCAGAAATTTACTTGGCAAAACCTCACCATCTAACCTAGTGGTATTCAATCATGATCCAAGAACAGCTGTGGCACATGCCCAAAGGACATACCAAAAAGGTCATACAGGGATTTCAGGTCAACGGACACAAATCTGGAGGTAATCATCCTCAGTTCTTGATCACATAACAGGGCTGAAATACAGAATTTCACTTGATTTCTAACTCCTTAGAGAGCGATGATTTTTTTTTGGCATAGCTGTCAGAGCAAGTGTGCACAGATGCCCTCTGCCTGGATTAAAGACTGTAAATATAACTGGGGTACCCCTCATCATCTGGAGTTACATTCATCTTCTTCCCTACACAGCACAATCCTCCCCTATCACTAGGGTCAGTGTAACCTGTAGAGCAGGAGAAAAAACTGAGACAATCTTTTCTCTCCATCCAGTAAGATTTTTTTTCACTCAACTACTGGCAATTCTGTATCTATAGAAAATTGTGCAAGTCGAATCCTTTGTTGGTAGAATCCTTTACTGCAATGAATCTCGGTGGTGACAACTCTGTATGCTACTGCTTCAGCTCTAATACAGATGGGGGCTTGCTCTGCAGCACATTCTGTGATGATATTTTAACTCAGAAACAAATGCTAAAACTAGTATGTCCAGACTCCAGCTACAGAAACCACCACCACCATATAGAAGTAGCAATCCCTAGTGATTTGTAGAGAGTTACACCTCTTCTTACACAGAAACTTTTAAGATAAGCGAAAATAGGAAAAAGGAAAAAGTATTGGTTCAATTCCTAAAAAGCACAGAGGAGCTGTGTAGGAGCCATATGGGTGATGTTCCCAAAGGAGTCTGCAGCTACATATGTTTGTGAACAATGTGCGGGAAAGAAAATTCTCTCCAAACAACACTAAAAAGCTCTCTTGGAGCAAAGTACATGAAACTACAGCCTGCTGTGCACCTATTCCACTCTGCATCCTTCCAAGTATAGAGAACACAGAGGCAAACAGAGAGGTTCAGTTTGCATGAATACAAATTACCTACTTTCTTCCCTCATTTAGTCTGTTTATCCTGGGTCTGACTTCGGGGCAAGCAGCACCACCATAAAAAGAGAAGCTGTTTTTCTCCTCAGTCCTTCAAGCCCATATAGATGAAACACAGCAAAATATTTTTAATAATATATGCCACAACTCTTCCAAAGATGATGAAAGACTTGTTTGCAAAAGCTGAGATTTTAAACTGAAAACTGACAATATCAGTCACATTCTATATTTTTATATATTTATGTATTTTACTTTTATGTGGGATTGCTGCATACCTTCTAGTGTATTAGAGCCCCAGTAATTCAATGAACAGTACTGACCCACCCACACCTTATTTTTGAACATCCATTCCTCTTCCAAAATTCCTTCCTTGGTGCAGCTGTTTTCAGACCTACCAGCATCTCAGTTTTACATGAGATGCAAGGCTCATCTGCAGGACAGCAGTAATACTTTTCCAATTACAGTTTTGGGGTTTGATCTTTTGGGTCTTTTATTGCTTTTATACTAGCACAGATAAGACACCGCCACAAATGCGTAAAAATCTTCCCCACATTCCCCCTCAAACCTCCAATTTGGAAGACGTCCAATTTTTAGAGAAAGGTCTCTCTAGGCTTGTTCTAGCCATGTCTCTTACACAACTTAAAGGAGAAGGAATATGAGTCACAAAGCAGGTTCCTCAATGCCTGTTACTCAGAAAAAAAGGGATAGCCAGTAATTCTGCTTTTTGAAGACATGCCTGACACACTAATTTACATAAACCTAAACATGCCAGGGCAGAGTAAAACTGCACAATGTAGAACATTAGGACAGTTGTGGACAACAGTTATGTTCATAACACTATTCTGGACCATTTCCAAGGTTACGTGGTTTTCAACTATGTCTAACTCATGGATGGAGTGCTCGACCACTCAGAGAAGCACAAAACGTAACCATTTGAAGCTGCTTTGCTTTTCCCTGCCCTGTCCCTCACTACTCTGGACTACAAAATCAGTGCTGTGTGTCCAGTCACTTTGAATTGCTGCAAGACAACTGTCACTCGAAGCACATCCTGTTACAAAAATAAAGACACAAGTTTCTCCTTTGTTGAATTGGCCAGGTGCATAGCGACAGCAGCTATGCTACATTCTAGGCAGGCTAAGCACTAATTTGAGCTGGGCAGGGGGTTCCTGGAGTCAGGCAAATCTGAGTAACAGGCTGAGACACCAGTCACGACTGCCAGGAAACAGCCAAGTCCCAGCAGCTCTTGTAAGCAGTGGAGAAAGGATAGCAGGGGCTAAGTTATCATGAGAGACTTCAATAGGTTCAGTGAGCGAAAGGGACTGGGAGTGTAAGGAACAGGAGAGGGGGTGTGGTGCAGGGTCTGTACGGCAGCTCACGACAAAGGCCACTATGTCCTACTGAGTGGTCAACATGCAGCAACCTCTTTTCGGCAACAAAACTGGTGTCCACCCATTGTGACTGCTAAGCTGAGGATGAAACATCAGAGAGATGCCACAGCCTCCTCAGGCAGACATCTACACCCAAACAGACCTCCTGAAGTTTCAGAGAGCTATCCAAACCCTCAGCTGCAGGGACTCCAGAATCTGGGAGCCTCCCTAGAACCCAAAGGCAGAGGTGAGTGCCATGGGTGCAAGCGTGCCCAGATACACAAACACAATTGAGTAAAGTGCTCACTAGGCAGCATACCATCTGGGAATCAGAGCAGGGCATTGATGGCAGTATTAAGCTCTCACACAGGCAGGGCTATCGCTTTCACACAGGCTTGGGAGTTGGAGGTAAGTTAGCATACAACCCAAGCCAGTAGACTCAGCTAATTCACAAGACAAGGGAGAACAGACTCTTGTCTTAGCTCAGAGCAGGAGAAAGAGTGTTCCCTGTGCTACCAATGTACCCCTAAAAAACAGGTATGAGCTAGAAGAAGAACCCCTGATACATAGTCAAGACCCAGAGGAAGAGAATTCTACTACGTTTGTACAGTCACTCCTCTTCAGGGTGAGCTAATTACAGCTTTCCAGTAACTGAAGAGGCCTACAAGAAAGGTGGAGAGGGTCCTTTTACAGCACATGCAGTGACAGGACATGGGAGGGATGGGAGTAGGTTTAGATTTGATGTCAGGAAGCGAGTCTTTACTGTGAGGGTGGTGAAAACTGGCTGCCCAGAGAAGTTAGGGATGCCTCCTCCCTGGAAGTATTCCAGGTCAGGTTGGATGGAGCTCTGAGCAACCTGGTCTAGTGAAAAATTTCCCTGGCCCTGTCAGGGGGGTTGAAGCAAGATGACCTTGCAAGTTCCTTTCAACACAAATCATTCTATTCTATGAGCCTATTCTATTCTGTCTCAAGTAAATGCACATCTAAAAAAACTCCATGATTACCTTTTCTGTGTATGAAAATTTCTTTTGAGTCCAGGAAGATGTTTTTATTAAACTTACTTCAGAATTTCAGATACACACACTCAAATTTCACATTCAGAACCTTATCTGCGTTGAAATTCCACTTCATTCACATCCTCTCTTATACACAGAGATCATTTTATTGTGAACAGACAGATTATTTTCAGTACCTTCAATAAGACAATGTATTTAAGAAAAAGTACTACAAACACTGAGAAAAAACTTTAAATAGAAGGGCTGCCTGCATTTAGGACACATTTATAACCACTATACAGTGATACACTTATCATAGAGCTACAGACTCAGAATTCTGCAGCAAATCAATTATCTTTTATTTCACTATCATGGATGATGTAAAAAACCCTGCTCCTGCCTGCCCCTCTGTCAGTATAAGCAGAGAAATAGCAAATTAACAGCAAGTTATTTTGTATGCAGGATCTTTCTCTCCTACTTCTTCCTGCAGAAAATAAAACTGGCATCTGTCTCCCTCCATTAACTATAAACAACTCTCAATTCCTTGCAAAAGCCATATTTCTAAACGTACCAGATGGGCAACACATGACTTGATAGTTTCCTGAATTCTCATTCTCCAACACCCCAACTTCTGGCACACAGCGTATTAAAGGTAGTTTGCCAAATCAACAGATTTTTTTTTGAACACTGAAGAAAACATATTTGATCTAAATTTGCATCTGCTAACAAAAATCTTTAAATTACAGGAATAACTTTATAGGCAGATATGCCTGGAGACAGGGAGGTGAGGGGAAGGGAGTGTATTCTTAGATTTAGTTTGTCAATTTTTCCATGAAGATTCCTTTCAATACAGACTAACAAACTGACATGAGTAAATCTGCTGTAATATCATTGGAAAGAAAACACACCTAATTATCTAAGAGACTACTGAAGGTTCTTTCCAAAGCTCCAGGTTACTACTGGTCTTGGTAGTTATTTTCTCATCTTGCTGTTTAATCCTCCAAAGGCCTGAATAATAGGGAACTTAAAAATTCCATCATTTTCTTTTACCACCTGCATGTAGGGAAAAGTAGAACATCTCACTGTTCCCCACTAGACTAACTCCACAGACACAAGCAATTTCAAGTGCATTTCCAAGGTTCCAGGAAAGCCTGATTTTCCTGGCAGTCACCTCATCCTATGTTTCAGCCTTTCAAATCACTTGATTCTAGTAACCTGTAAATCTAATTCTTCTGTACATTTATATACGCCATCAGATGCCGAATATAAATGCTTTCCCCTTCTTAAAGAAGAGGCAAAAACATTTCTGTGACAGTCTTCCACATTGCCCTAGATGCATGGTAAGGCTGGCATTCCAGAGTCACAAGGAAATGATTGTTACCTTAAGTTTAACCCTGAAAGACAGTGATTTAGGGGTGGAGAGTGGTGTCGCAGGGCTTTTTGGTGGGTGGGATTTTTTTCCTGTACAGCTGTCAATACATAAATACATTGGCGATACAGGCTTAAAAATATTTTGATTTCCTTTGGCCTCACAAATAAAACATTAATTAAAATTAATTTGTTTTCACTGATCTCACTATCTGTATGCTACAACTTCTTCCTAGGATGTAACCCATCAGCTTATAGGGCTGGGAGAAAAGGCATCTCTCAATGCTTTGTATAGTTCAAGATATAATTACTGGTATAGGAATGCAGTTTATTTACTGAACCATTTGTTTAAGTATAATTTCATCTTTGTGAGTAGGATAGAATTAGGTTTCAGCTAAAAATTTCAAAGCTGAAGTGTATCTGGAAAGAAGCAATGGAATACCTCTGATAATAAGGGTTCACCAGTAGCCTTGGGAATCAGGGTAAAATGCCATAAAAAGAGAGTGAATGCCCTCACTACCAAAAAGCTACAAAATTTATTGACTACTATCAACAATAAAAGCAGAGTTAAGACTAACTCTTGTCTATGCTCGCTGCACACACAGCAGCAATTTGGAATTTTTAGGCTACTCTTGCAGCAAGACTGCTTCAGCAGCCATGTATAATACATTCCAGACCACACTCTTCTATAAAGACTTCTGTATGCTCCACCACACACAACCATTACAGGCTTGTACTCTAACTCAGCACATACATCAAAACATACATCTCTTCAAACAGCAGATAAACTTACAGAGAAGTAGTCAAATGAAGACTTGTATATAAAAAATCCACCCTATCTGGCTCAAGGAGGCCCAGTAACAGAAAATGCTGGACACTGGGAGCATACATTGAAACATGCATGTCTCCTGGCTTCCTGTATTTTACTAAGTTTTCCCTAGGTGGCTACCTTTGGTCACTTTCAGAGACAGGACACTACATTTTTTCTGATAAAATTTTCCTTAAATATTCTTAAGTATCGGCCTTTGCATATCTGCTATGTCTCTGTTACAGAGTTTTAGATATTGCGTGTATGAGCAGACACCTTTAAGCAAAAAATCAAAAGGGCAAGATTTGTCATGTTTCTAAAGCACCATAAACATTGCTTCCTTGGACTAACACCTTTCACATAATGAATCTGCTATCTTGAAAAATTGCTGTGATTTTGATCTTTCATCTAAACATCAAATACTAAGCACACACATGTATATGCATGTAATTCTATTTGGAGAACTGGATGCTGTCCCATGCAACAGGTCTCTCTCTGTGAGCCAGACTGCAATTCGTGAGGTAATTTGAAAACATTTTAAATCTAAAGCATAATTTTTCATTTCTCTATCAATTCTTTAGAAAATTAAATACTTTGGTCAATACATTTAAATCTGTCTATACCAGAAACAGCTCAAATATTTTACATGAGAGTTCTATCATATTTCATGTATGCTGGTATTTGAAAACTGAAGTCTAACTATCCTTCTAAAAATTCAACCTTTAAAAATAAATTCATATTTGATCTCAAAGCATCTGCACTTCATGGTTTAGCTCAATCCACCTCAGAAGGAAACACTTAAATGTATGTCAATACTTTTAAAAAAAAAAATAGAGGAACTATCACCATTCACTCACCACAACAGGTGTCTGAAAAACACACGGAATTATTTTAGAATTTGGCATCGCTCAGCATCCTGCACTATTGGGAACTCACCTACACTAATTATATTTTCCTTATAAATTAAAGGAAAGCAATTCCTGTGAACAGAAGTTCACTGCTTCCACACTCTATTCTTTCAAAATGTAACAGAAGAAGGAAGAATTGCAGTTATTGATAAGTTTTGCCACTCTGAGAAATCTAATCAAATGCCTCCTATTTGGCACTATTATTGACACCAACCAGAACAATAGTCAAGTGAGCAGTAAATTCTTATAAAGAGAAAAACAACACAAGGGAGATTTAGGCTGCAGTGTTCAAGAGAAAATTTTCTGAGGCTGCAACAGTTGAGAGGAAAATAGGGAAAGGCATTTATCCCAGCAAACTGAGGTCTCAAATAATACCAAATTTATTACAGAATAAACAGCACTATTTCTTACTTCACCTAGCAGGAAAAACAGGGAGTCTAATTTGTTTTTTTTTTTAATTTTACAGAGGCTTTAGAACTACTAGAAAACAAGATGTCCCTAGTAAACCAGCTTGTGACCTCAGAACTATTTTTTTATGTGCAACACTAATCACAGAAGCTATCCAAATTGTGATAAGTCTGTGAACAGACACATGATAACAGTTTAAATAAGCTTGTACCCTGCCATTTCTCTGAAGGGTGTTAAAAAAAAACCCCAATCTCCAGAAAACAGAGATTCATAGTTTACTGGGATAGCGTATCATACGCCTCAGAGGAACAAGTGCCCTTTCAGCAGCTCTCTGTAGGCTTAGCTCAGGACCATGCCATTTAGATAGACAAGCAGCTCCCTAGCTTCAGCTGCCTCGTTATGTACATGAGCTCTGGAGTCTGCCAACAGCGGCATTCAAATCCCCTTTTGCTGCTTTTAAGTCTTCTGCACTGAGAATTTGTGTTGCAAACAGTTAATACTTTCAACTGTTCAGTCCAGGACAAAAAGATGATTCTTCTCTGTTGTATGTTACTGTGACAGTTTAAGGCCTGTGTTCTTTAAGAAAGACTATCAATCCACTTGTACCAGGAGCAGATCAGTGACAACTAGGTCAATGTATCACATTAAATGCTCTGTTCATTAAGCAGAATAATAGAGTAACAGTTTAAGTACAGATTGGGCTACAACAGACAACCAAGGAAAATACTGACACCTCAAGAACTGGAATGCTTTCTTAGTAAAGCAGAACATAGTTCTCTTTGTGGAGTCATAATTAGCTACCAGCCCAAATAAAATAATAAACTGAGTGACAAAATCTTTGGAATATTTCTGTAATTCTCATTTTCAAGTTCAATTTTGGTAAGGTTTCCTTTTACTTAACTTCGAATTAGTAAAATTAAAGTATTCCATTAGCCTCAATTAGCATGATTTAACTTCTCTCTCAAAAAGGTCTCACAACTAAGTTCAATGACAATGTTATTTGAATTTCCATGTAGCTGCGCACATCTGACAGCTTGCCAAAGCAGCACCATCAGTAAAATCCCATACAATACAATACAATACCTGGCTGGTATTTTCTAACTTATAGAAGTCTGACGCACACAGAATGACAGATTTTTAACAAGTCAGACAAGTGAACCAAGTCATGTCTGTGGACACATAAATACTTTTCCCATGCAACAGAGGTTACCACCCCCCAGAGCAAGACAACGAAGAAGCCAAGTCCTACTATACTACAATTTTCCAAATCTTGTTAAAATTAACCAAAACCAATTTTCATATAAAACAAATTATATCAACAAAATCAAGCAAAATTTACAAGCTCTTGTGCAAACTCTGTTCAGTGACAGATGATACTAGTTACTACAAGTAGCATTTGAGCTTATGTATTTTGAAACAATACAGATACTAGACAGTATCATCTACAAACCAATCAATGTGGGAGATACAATTAAATATCACAACCAGATCATAAGAGTATCTTTTATTGTAAGCAGGGATTTACAGCAGTAACTTAAAAATTACTAGCTGTGTAACTGCTAGAAACTATAATTTCATTAGTGTTTTTGTACCGTCAAGGGTGATTTGCTGTTTAGTAACTGCAATACAATAAACAAAGTGACTTACCATTCTTGCTGACATCCAGTTCCCTGAGATTAATGAGATTTGCGATGGATGCTGGCAATGTGGTTAGATCATTGTCTGGCAAACTCAACTTGTGTAGAGACTGACAGTTAAAAAGTTGCTATTGAAACAAAGAAAAAAGTGAATGTGATTTTCTCTTAGTTTCCTCGATACAGCTTTTGTTTTTAATCCCTTTAAACTTCTAACTTCATGGCCTGATGAGCAGGCTATTAAGAGTTTTTGACTACAAAAAATTTTAAACTAGTTTCATTAAAAATTGACTCAGATTAAAATGCTTAGGAAAGCAAAAAAAAAGCAAATGGTCACAAGTATGCTTAAAACTTCCTACAAATTCCTTCCAGTATCTCAAAAATTGCGATCTGCAGTTACACACACACCTGCTAACATTGCAAAATATTCTCTATAATAGACATGCCATGTGATACCCCGAGGTTAAGTGAAATTTATTCAAGAAAGAAAAGAAAAAAACTATAGACAATTTTTTTAAAGTCAAATAGTTCTGGAACACAGGATTTCAGTAGGTATTCATCTCCTCTAAAAGTTTATATTTCATTTTGTAATGTCGTCCAATAGTTTTTCCCCTTCATGCTTCCTATCTTAAGTATGAAAATATTCAAAAAAGTTGAAAAAAATTTTAAACTACTGAAAAAAACTGAACTAATGAAAAAACTGAAACTACTCAAAGTTCGAGCTAGGAGTATAGAAAAGTGTTTAGTCTCTTCAATATACATGTATTACCATATTTATCAAATACTAGCTCAGAGCTAGATCTCTTCCTACATGCAGGGTACCTAAGAGATTCTTACTCAAAAGCTTTACAAATTGATAAAGTAGGGCAAATGATCTTAATGTAATGGAAGAAAAATCTTCAAATGATATGTAGGAAACTTACACATAGTACAAAATAAGTTATCTCTAAGAAAGCAGTTGAAAGGTTCATCTAAATCATTTATGATGAATACTCCTTTCCTGACAATTTTGGAAAAGATTATCCATAAATACCTTGATTTTAAAACCTTGTCTTTTGGAATTCTGAGAAAAGATCATTAAAAAAAGGAAGTGTTCATTAACTAAAAAGTTCATCGCAATCACTATCATAACAATGGGCTCATTTTGACCAAAATTTTATGTGTCTCTCTCAATTACAAGGCCATTATTTCAACCAGACACTGAATAAGCCCCATTCCTAAAAAATTTGCATATAACACCCCAGAACAAAAGCAGACATAAATTAGCAAGATGGACAGTTAAAGGAATGAGCTTTAACTTGTCTACTGCTGTTTCCAATGCATCAGAAATGTGTCTGTTAGAACTTATTTATCATTAAGGCTTTGAAGAGTTACAAGTCACTCAGGATACTTTGATGAGCTCAGGTGTTTTGGAGCCATTCACTCATTTCAAGAATATATACTTAAAGCTCTTCCCAGAAAGAAATAATCTGGACTCCTGGAATCATTAAAATTTCCCTGATTACCCTGGTCAAAGCACATGCAGCACAAGGAATTTCAAGAACCCTAAAGGAAAATGAGGGGGAAGGGAGTTTTGGATGGTGTTGAATTTGAAGTTGTTCCTTTTGTTGCTCTTTGTAAGTGTTGACATATTCATAATTACTACTGTTAAATGCTGGAAGACACATAATTAAAGACTATTTTACTGCAGAATTCTTCCCAACTTCAGAGTGAGAGAAAAAAGTAAAACTGTTACAGTTTGGGCTTTTCAACTCAAATACACACTGTGGCACTTAAACAGTGGAACTTTTCAGATGTGATTTAGGATATAAGATGAAGGAGGATGAAAGCATTTCAAATGCCCAGTCAATTTTGAAGCTGAGACTATGCACCAACATTTTGTGTGAAGTAAATTCCTTCTCTACCACAAACTTTCTCTCCAGTTTGCTTCCTTACAGTTTGCTCATGCTGTGCCCTCAGCCAGCCAGTTAAATTAAGGATATACTGTAAGAGCTGAGTTTTGAAGTAGGCTGGAATTCTGAAATGATTCAGGGCAATTAAAAAAACGCAAGAGCCATACACGGATGGGTGATGTCAGTGATCACATTGACAAGCAGCCCCAAACCAGTTGTGTTATGGCATAGGAAGTCCAGATCACAAAACACTACTGGGGCAGAGAGGAAAGGTGAGAATGGGAAGGTCTTAACAGGGTTTCAGAAAACTAGAGAGAGGGCCTGATAATTATCATACTGTTTATATTTCAAATGCCTTAATTAAAAGCATTTTTCAGAGCTGGAAGATTAAATAAAAGGGAAAAGGAATACGCAGCTTGAAACTCTGGCTCCATATTGGCTAGGATCATTTCAAATATTATAGGCCTTCCCCTACAGTTCTTCTAAGGAAGTTTAATTATCAAAATTTTGGTGAAATGAATAAAAAGCCACTTTGACTACATCTTCATTTCCTCCTAATCACTGTGTTCTTTACTGTAATTGAATTTATATATGGGAGGGTTTTCTTTTGAAAATTAAAAGGGTAGCAAAGAATAATGACCAAAATTACTTAAAAGCTGGAAAAAACCTTTAGCTTATCAGAAATATGCCTGTAAGTAAGCCTTACTGTAACGCAAAAACACATTAACTTGAAGCAAATGTAGGCTATTATATGTCCCTGCAGTTAAGAAAAAATCCAACAAAACCCGAAAAGGAAAAAAATATAAATTTTCAAGCAATCTTTCTAAACACATGGATAATTAAACTTTAGAGTAGACCAAGGTGAGTGGAAGTAGGCTCACTTCTCAGTGCACAGAAGTAGATTTATTAGCCAGCCTTTTCTGCTACGTATCTCTTGGGCTGGATCTTTTGCTTGAGCAGTCTCGTTCCAATGCATGTAACAAAACAATCAAGCTAGAGTGCGTAAATTTTCAGTCCATCAAGGCTGCTTCATGGCAAACTATGGCCCAAAGGCTGAAGCTAGACACTGTCAGCTTCTCCAGTGACAGTGAAGTAAAGTTAGTAAGTGTACCTAAAAGCAAAACCATCCAACATACCTTTGGAAGCTCTTCAATCTGATTAGCATCTAAATACAGTTCTTCCAAGGTCTTTTCAAAAGTAAAAATCTCCTTAGGCACCTGTTCCAGGCTGCAGTGAGAATAATCAAGTGTAGTCACAGTTTCCTCCTCTCCACGCAGACAGCGGCATGGCACCAGCCGCAAAAACAAATTCCGCTTTGTTGTCATTTTCAGGCACTGTAAAACAAAAGTCAGTTGATTTAAAAACTAAAGCAACCTTAGAAACACTCACGTGCAGTTTTTCAAACTTCCACCAGCTGCTAAATACTGAAAAGAAGTAGCATATATATGTACTTGCATATATATCTGTATACACGAGACACAGTGGGGATCATGTACTTACTTTCTTTTAAATACAACAGATCTCTGATGATATTAAATGGGGTGAACACACCGACAGACACCAGAAATGAAGCCAAAATTGCACCTGTGACTTGTCACCAGCTAACACAGCCCTATACTGCAGAGAATCAGAGAACTTTAAAAAAGCATTTCTGAACTGCCAATCGTATTTTTACAATGTAGCTTATCCCACCTTTACAAAAGTCAGTGGGATATTTTTGTTTAGTACAAGAAAATTTAAATGTTGCTATAGTAAATCTATTCAGTTCGGGGTTTTTTTTGGTATTTGTAAATTCACTTAATTCAATTTGAAATCCTTTACTTAATGACAGATGACAATAGAAAGACCCCTTTTCTACCAAGTGTTCTGTCTGCAGTTTAAAAGGAAAGGTTTCCAAGTGCAAAATGGGATTTCTTTTTCAATTTCATTCGCTTTGGAAAACTTCAAAACATCTTGCTGTGTACACTGGAACTAAGGAATGTATCTTTCTTGCTATGGGGAATGTATCTTTCTTCCTTTAAACTCATTATTACAACAGTTCCCTCAATTCTCCATGACTTCTACAATATTCCCATTCAGCCTGAAAAGGCAAATCTAAATTGTGCTGACTAATTACTGACAGCACACACTAGCCACATTCCTGCCTCTTTTCTCCTCAGCAACAGCACAAGGTCTCTTTTTTCTAATTATCACTGGATTTTCACAAAATCTTTAGAATGTCACCCCAGGTTTCAAGTTTGTCTGAAATTAGATAACAGACTCAATTTTTCAAGAAGGACCAACATATGCAGACTAACAACACGATCATGTCAGCTTCATTTCCTCAGGAAATTGGCCTAAAAATATATACTTCTTCAAAACAGCACTATTTATTTTCTCAATCAAACTGCCAACACTCCAAATGAAAATATGCTTTTTTTATCTCATTTTTTTTCAAACTGCTGAAATTATATTTCAACTTCTGGACTGGTGACAGGAAACTTTCTCCTTCAAGTGCCAAAAAAGTCTTTCAGAAGCATTTAGCAGACTGCACTTGAATTTCAGACAGTATGTTAGTAATATAGAGAGAACATAAAATAGAATGCTCATGGCACTATGCTAAGTCACAAACTGCAAGACCCCTTTTCTCACTAAGACACAAAAACAAGTAATGTGCTTGGATTTTCCTCTATGTGCAGCTTAGCTTGCCAAATACTTCACAGTATGCATAATACACATGGCAACAGATCAAGGGACTGCTATACTTCAGTGTTTTCATTAACCAGAAGTAGAATTTATCATTCAGGCTGTGAACAGTCAGATTCTACATCCACCGATTAAAAAGATGGAAGAAAATTCTTCATTAAAATAGTGGGATGTCACAACTTCATTTTTTAACAAAGCTTCAACACTGACAGAATTTTGTAATTATGTTGATTATCAGAACACAGCATTTCCCATAAAACTCCGGTAATATTATTTAAATGAATACCGATCCAAATACTATACTGCAATGTAAAGAGTTTGGAGACTGCAAATTTCACATTGGGGTTTCTACAAAGCGGGAAAGTCACTAAAACAGACAGCATAACCTCCTCCTGCCACTTTCACAGGAACAGGCTCAAGAATGACATCCGCCAGCCACCCACGGACAGATGCCAAAGACACTGTGGAAGCTGATGTGCTCACTGGGTCAAAGCTACCCATGCCTTCTCCAAGCCTCTGATGCTGTGCATGAAAACACAAACTGAATTGCCTGGCCACCATTTAAAAACAAAAAGCCTTTGACAAAAAATAATTTTTTTCTGATTTTCCGAGTAGTTCAGAGAATGGCAAAGCTGTGGAAAAACACAACACTTCTGAAAGAAGTGTCAACAGCACTCTCCTTAAATAGGAGTATAAACAGAAGAACATATGTCATGGAAACAAACACTGGAAGCAGAGATTGTATGTGTGAATTGATTACCAGAAATCTGGCAGGGAAAGACACACCTATATCACACTAGCTGCAGCCATCAGCGAGTTCACTTTGTCCAGTCACTTCAACTTCTGAGATTTATGTTATGAAAGCAGAATATTAAGTATTATAATATAATATTCTGCTTATATTATTATCTTAATGTAATAATATGCTTCATATAAATAACAAAAAAAGAAACTACTTGTCATTTGAAACCCTCAAAATGAGCATTCATTACACTGTTTGCCTCCTCTTCTTCAGTGGACATGGAATCCTACTTGTCCATGTCTCAAGAGTTTCCAAAGCAACAAAACTCCTAAGGTCTAATAATGCAAAATCCACACATAACTCGTTTTCCTAACTTACTCCTTTATTTTGTAAGAGAGATCTCAAGCTTTTGGAAGGCATGGGGTTAGAAGGATCTGTAAAAGATCACATGCATCCACAGTACTGTAAATGGATTAGTAAACAAATGCCTGTGTAATAACACAGTGCTGCGTCGTATTTCCTACAGTTACCACATCCCTTAAAGCACCTGAACTCACAGCTCACACCTTAAGCCGAGACAGCCACACCTCATATTTAAGTATAAATATACAGCCATCCAAAAGCACTGGTTTGACTTAGCATATGTTAAATTTTGAACTTGGGCATATATCTAATTGTAACTCTTCAAAACCCGAATGAACCAAGAAAGCCACATTTAAGTGAAGGCAGGAAACTGCAATGCGATTTAATTCAAAATTGTTTTATGTTTGCTCAAATTTTACATCTGCACAGGAAGAACAGTTTAAGACCCATACTCTACAACAGAGATGGCTGCCAATACTAGGAAATGGGTGTGTCAGGATAGTGGCAGGAAGTATTCCCCACAGCCACTCCTCTACAATATGCATTTTATAAAACAAGTAAGACCACACACCACTTCTTATCTGTCTCAGTTTACCCATCTCATGGTCAGTTGCCCAAGCAGAAAATCATGAAATATAGAAGAGAATCTACTGTTAGAACTACCAAAGACAGAAAAAGATGATTTCACACACATGTGCTTTTCTTCTATTGCTCCAAATAGGAACTTCTCCATGTTTATTTTGGGTAAATACACAGAAGGTAGTAAGGAACACATATATAGACAGGGTAATGATTTTTTCCTGCCCAAAAAACAGGCAGGTCTAGCAGACAGAAAAATCTTCATTGCTAATATACCACAACATCAGGTGTATATATACCTGAAGCACCAAATTCAGCAATGTAAAATTGTTTTTCAGACCTACAACATTATGATGGCTTATTTTTCTCCACTACTTAACTCCAATACTTTATGAGGCAGATAAATAATAAAGAACTCAAAGGAAAATAAACAAAAAACCCAAAACACAAATAAAACTCTCTTGTTCCTTAAATCATTAGAGCCTTGACACAAGTCTACCTGAGGTTCAGTGCTCACAACCAACAAAAAAATTATGATTTCGTATAGTACTTTGGTTGTTTGGGGTATTTCTCACATCTTGAAGGAACAGGAAGGGAAAAACAATGCTCTGCATGGGTTGTAGGTGGATACTTGCTCCACCTTGGACAGTGGTTGGCAGAAGAGTCTCTGATCTGGTGCGTGGAGCACCTTCTCTCCCCTCCTTCACTGGCCCTGGTGTCTGCAGGGTTGTCTCTCACATATCAGCACTTTCCTCGCCTTGCTATTTTACAGTTGTTTTAACACTCCCTTGAATATGTTATCACAGAGGCCTTACCAAGATTGCTGACTGACTCAGCTTTGGCCAATAGTGGGTCCAGCTTGGAAACAGCTGGAATTAGTTCCATCCAGTATGGGGGTAGCTTCAGGCAGCTTCTGCATGTGGTGAAGTCACACCTGCGGACCCCCTGCAGAATCCCAGGAGATAAGGGGCTAACGTGTTTGTCTCAAACACCAAGAGCGGGGTGGCTGTGGCACCAACCAAGGACTGCAGGTAACAGCAGCCAAGGACTGCTGGCAACAGCACGCTGTGAGAAAGAACAAGATGTGACTGGACAAGGGGCCATAGCGAGGTAGGACAGCACTTTTCTGGGTAATAAATTTCTCTGAATACATAACCGAGACCTAGAGAGCATTACAACTCAGATAAAGCACGAAATGCAGAAATGAGGTGGAGAAAGCGGGGCATGGACTCAGGCGGGGGGGGTGGAGGCAGGGGTCAGTCCAATGAATTAAGACCACCAAAGATCCCCAAAGCCCCCTGACCCATTTCCAGACAGACATGGAAGAATGGACTATGGATGATGACTAATTCCAGAGAAAATGCAAAACTTTTCTCCAGGGCAGGGGATGTTTATCTATTAAAAAGGCACCCAAAAGCAAGCCCAGGTGCATGGGTATCCCCAAACCCTGGACATCCCATCAGCTGGATCAATGCTACAGCATTGATGAAGTCTCTTTCTCCCTTCCTCTCTCTCCATATTTAATTCATTTCTCTTTGTCTCCTTCCTTTCACTCTACCCCTTTATCCAAAACCCCTGCTGTGTACTTACATTAGGAGGTCAGAGATTAACACACCAGTTTCCACACCATGTTTAACTTACTAATAATTACTTTATAAGCTTTTGTGGACTCTCCAATTTTAGTAATTTCTTCTGAAAAACATCTACAAATCTTGGATTTGTCCTTACAAGTGGGACACCATACACCAGCTACTAAATCCTCGCCACATATACCCAATACAAACTACAAACAGTACCAAGCGAACAGAATAAAAACAGAGAAGCAGGAAAAAAAAGCGTTGGCTTGAAGACCAATGAAAGAAAACAAGATCAACCACAAGCTTGGAGACGCACTAAATTTTAATCCAGAAGAGACTAGCTAGAACTTCACTAGAACTCTGATGATTCCCTGCACACTCCCATTACCCAAGTACCTGGCAGTCCAACAGCACCTGGAGACCTGCCTGAGCCCCACAGGACATTTTCAGTTTAACCTCAAGTAGAACTCAGGATTCAAGTAGTTTTGTTCCCAGTCTATGTTAATTTTTTCTCAAAGCCATAGTTTAACTGCATCATTACATCTTTAGACTTCCTGGCTGATGCTAACAGGACGAATCGCTCATGCTCGAAGCGCAGAAACCTCTGCTTCCTCCTCTCAGGCCCTTAAAAAGGATATTACATCAGCAGCAGTTGAAAACAACCTATCAGATGTTTATACAGAAAGGCAAGACGAACCAGGAACAAAAAAAACACTGAGGTTCTTTTCAGTCCACCTCACTACCTATGAACTAGTTCAGGATTAAGGCACTGGGCAAAACACAGGAAAGAGAAAGATTGTTTCGGGGAGGAAGTAACCTAACATACTGCCTGACAAATACAGAAAAGCTTTAATTGGCCAGCTGACAGAAGTCCCAACATACTCCTGGTTGAAACAAAGAATTATGAAAAAAAATCCTAAGGGTTTTTCTCTGCCTAAAGTAACAACAAGCACCCCAGAAGATATCAAAAAAGGGGCTGTTTAGTTTGTTGATGAGAGATGCTATATTGAGAAAGGTAACAGCACAATTTACATTAATGTCTTCCAGTTACAAGCAGCACTAATTCTCATGAATTTGGGAAACCTATAAGTAACATAGTACTTCAAGAAGGAACACAAAACATCCTAAGTCTTTACAGTAAACAAAGCACAAGATTATTTACTCTTCAAACTTATAGTATTAGGCACCTCTTACTTCTCAGCAAGTCATGGAGGGAGAGGGTGGAAGAGGGGGATGCAGCACTAAGGCTTGGTACAGACTTAGCCGAAGATCTATCCAGCTTTCTTGGGCAGGAAGGGTGAGAATCTTAAGTTAACAAACTGTAAATACCATTTTGCAAACCCTAGCTTACAAGTGTGTTTCTTTCCAATCCTTTCTCTTGTCATTTTTGGAAAAGGAAAGGATGGCTCAAATCTGACGGCCACTGACAAGGACATTAAGCAAAGAGAGCCTGCACTGTGAAAAAACTGTCCCTTTTTAAGTATCACTGGCATTCTCTGGCTGAGGTGGTGAAGCCTCACTTGGTGACAATGCCAACTTAAGGTATTTTCACTTCTTGGTTCATAAGCGGTCTGCCACTTTTTTGACTACGCTTTGGGGTGGGGTTCTGTGACATTGCTCCAAAATTTGAGCATGATTCTGATGTTAGAATTGTGTACAAGCCATAAGGCAGATATATTGAAGCGAGTATTGAGAGGCTGCTGTGCAGCTGGAAGCTAGTGATGGTGCTGTTACGGCACAAAGATTCTTTAGTTCCAGTAAAACAGGAAAATTCTGCTTTTGAACTAAGGAAATGTTGATACAGGTAACACCACTGCAACTGCAGCAAGTAAAGAGGTTTTATAATATGGTTTGATGAGAAACTTCACATTCTAATTGTTTAAAGGATTTCTGATTATTTTAAAGCAAAATAAAATAGAAAGAGTAATTTGAGATCTGGTTAGAATTTATTTATAGTATGCAAGAAGGAGATAATTTAAGCAAATGTCTTCAAAATTCATATCCGACATTGCTTTTCTGGGAGTTAACTGAAATTATCTTGCTGCCCTCTCCCTTAGAGATGGGTGGATGGTTTAGGTTTTGGAGTTATTGTATAATATGTAGAGACATTGAGAACTTGCAAAGTAGTGAACCTGAGAGAAACTTTGCATCAAGTTTTGAAAACTGGGTGGTTCTTGGCAAGAGACGCTGAGAGTGGACATTGTGAAGATGGTGCTGTTGTTGGAGTCTTCTAGCCAGTGGTGAGGTGCTTGGGATGCGTTAAGTAAATAGAATGCTCCCGCTCTGGATTTCTTGTCTCGCTACCAGGCCGTTGCCGTAGTTCCCATTGGTGTTTTCTCTGGAAAAATTTAGATAAGACCAAGGACGCATGACCACCTGAGGCGTATAAATGTTTATTGGTATTCAGCTTGTGTAAAGAACATAGAGAGTGTGTGAGCTAATTATGTACTCGCTCAGTCTTAGTAACAGCTCAACAATGACTTTCTTGTGGACCTGTCTGCCCGTGGTGTAACGTGACCGTCGTCGGACTTAGTTAGGTGGTTTCAAGAAGTAAGTAGTTTGCGTTTTCTTATTTCCGTTTGATCTTCTTTGCGATGACCTCTCTGTGAAGTGACCACACGTGAATAATGTTTGTTAGTGGTTCCTTGCCTGCGTGAGAGCAGCGCAGGCCATGATGCGAGGCCTCGAGTTGTTGCTGGTTTTGTATGCTGAGAGAGGTTGGGGAGGGTTTGGATAGCTGTAAGTGATTAAATGGTGGTTGTGTTTCAAAGAGATCCATTGTTGTTCCGCGGTAACCACTTGGTGTAGCTTAGTGCTCCAGAGTGCAGTGACTGTTTTGGTAGTCATTTATGTGTGGTGCTGAATGGGGGTTGTCGTCAGTGTGTCAGAGCAACCATGAGCCGTAGGACACAGGTGGAGATGAGCGCGTGCTGGCTTGAGAGAGGGTCTCAGGCTTTTTCTTTCACTGGGTAGAACATAGAGGAGCCGCCAAGGAGGAAATCACAGCGCCGAGGACTCCAGCACTGACATCTTAGAGTCCTCTTTTTTCTTGTTCCGATTCTGCTAGACCAGCTCCCTTGTGCCAGGATCCTCACTGCAGTCTCGGCCGTAATGTATTCAGGCATGTATAGCGGTTTGCAGCCAAAAGTGCAGGAGCTAAAGGGCTCGGAGGTTTCCCAGCAGCGCCTTCCCGACGACAATAGAGTTGCCACCTCATGGATCTATTTAGGGGTCTTGTCAGAGGATCAAGAAATCAGATCAAATTTAAACTCAAGGTCTCACAGCCCATCCATGGTTTCGCATGGACTGAAACGAGAGCCTATCGACCGTGAGCTCATGGTGTGCGCCGGCGAGGTGATAGTCAAGATGGAGGCAGTGGTTGATAGAGCAGTGTAGAAGGGGGTGGAGATGGTCTGGTGCAGAGCAATGTGACGATGGGAGAGTGTGGGCTTAGACATGCCAGACAGTGTTCCCGGTGTGCTGATATGGTCGGATTCGGGTTGGAGCAGCGGTGACTTAGCTGCGGCAGCCGACAGCCACGGTGGAGGGCAAGAGTTTTCTACCCTTGATTCATAGTCATGGTGTGGATTTAAATAGTTTTGTCTTTGTCTAGTAGGTGCATCTGTGGTAAGACGATATCCACGTTGGAAGAAGGAACCTTGGAAATGTAGGTTATCAGTGTTTCCTGTTTCTTGATTTGTGATTTGGAGCATCCCAGGCATTGATAGTTGTGGAATACATCTAGAAACTAGAAGCGGGATCATAGTACTCTCTGCCAGGATGGTATTGGTGCTGAGGCCACAAGCATGGGCAGACGGGTTTATAGATAGGGACTGTGGGTACTAGTGAAACAGTAGATGGGTTGTTTTGGATGTATCTGTGCTGGTGGTGCTAGGTTGGTGGTTTGCGGTTGATGAAAAAGAGATATAGTTTGCTTAGTGAATTGTGAGTAGTTTTAAGGACAGATATAAGATATTATTAATCGTGCTTTGTAGTCGATGGGTCACTTGTGCATCCATTGATGCGCAATTTGCTGGCCCATTGGAAGTATCTTCTTTAGGTCATGTTCCTAGAGCAGACTGAGAGGTGATACCGGAACTGGTGAACATGTTGGGGCCACCACCTGTGAGTCACCTGACATCTGGTGCCCTGTTGCGAGGAGCAAACACTGTTTAGGTGACAGTCGACAAGGCCCTGCAGAATTTCAGTTTCTCAAAAGATTAAACCACAGAGCTGTGAGTCTTCAGAAAGATTCTCAGTTTCCCAAGGATTAAGCCATTTTATTTGGGAGTCCTTGGAAAGGATCAGTCGCGGAGCCAGCGAGAGCATCACTGACCCTCTGAAAAAGAGGTGAGTCACTGCAGGGGACAATGGGACAGGGTCAGAGTAAGACCACCCCAGAAAGAGACATTTTCTACCTCATTTCAATGCAGCTAGACAAGCAAGGTAGATCTTTGCCTGTTGTGCTGGATTTGCTTGGCCCAGTTTTTGGAAGTGGGGGGGCCAAAAAGATGGCTCCTGTGAGAAGCATCTGGAGTCTTCCACCATGTCCAGGTCATGAGTATATTGTGTTGGTCTCTGAGATGGTGGACATGCCACTGACCAAACCTGGGCCAATTGGAGATGGTGGTTACACCTCTGTGAAAACATATTTAAGAAATAAAACGAAGGGAGTACACAGTAGTTTTGCCAATGGAGGAGGCTGAGAATATGTGAGGGAATGCAGATACCAAGATCAGTGAAGGAGGGGGAGGAGATGCCCCAGGACGAAGCGGAGCTGGGATCCTGCAGGCCATGGTGATGCCATGGTGGAGCAGTGTGTCCCCTGGAGCCCATGGGGTCCATGGAGGAGCAGGCTGTCCCCCTGCAGCCCATGGTGTCCATGGTGGAGCAGGCTGTCCCCCTGCAGCCCATGGGGTCCATGGAGGGTGAAGAGATGCACCTGCAGCCCGTGGAGGAGGGAGGTCCCCACGCCGGAGCGGGCGGATGTCGAGAAGGGGCTGTGTCCAGCAGGAGACCCATGGAGAGAGAGGCCTTGATCCTGAGATGGAACAGCCTGGCTTTAGGCCTGTACCCGGTGGATGAGGGACCCCAGGGTGCAGCAGTTTTGGGATGACTGTCTGCCCGTGGAGGGACTCACGATGTAGCAGATGTGTGGAT